>JANHJO010007473.1:47650-63871 GCA_032468235.1 Pseudoxyrhopus heterurus | reverse complement strand
AAGAGACCTATGAAACTAACAGAAATAATTTCCTCCTCCTGCTCCTCCTCCTCCTCCTCCTCCTCCCTCCCTCCCTCCCTCCCTCCTAACAAACTTTTGTAGCTGTGGTAATTGTCACCTTATCCTCACAAGCTGCAAATTTATAACTCCCGATTAATAATTTAGGGACCACTAAGTATTCTAGAACTGCAGAGTTTCTTAGGCCAGAATGGAATTATGCCTGGACACATTTCTCCAGTAAAATATGGCTCCTAAACCAAGCCCCAACAAACCCATGTTAAATAGAAGAAAAACACTTTCACCAAATCTATTTTAAGAGGCCAAGTTTTAGGAGAAGAAGGGAAAAAAAACTTGGAGGAGAATGGGATGGGGAAAATAAATACAATCTGGCAGGCAAGGAGCAAGTCTCCCTTCCCTCCTGAATGAAACATATTTGCTTTCTGAAATCCAAGGGGGGCAGAGTGCTTTTGAAGTTAAAAATAGGTGACTGCTCGCAAAGCTGAGGTGGCAAAATGAAACCAGCTCGGCAAAGCGAAGAACACATCCACCTTGTTGCTGCATAATTGAAACAACTAAGGGGAAAAGACTGTGACAGAAAAAGCTTTGAAATAAAACAAAAAAAATGTTGGGGTGAGTAAGTGGGAGTGGAGAGGAACAAAGCAAGCAGCAAAATAACAATGGTAACAGCAATAATAATATGGGCGACTCTCCAAAGAACCAGTCTCTTTTTAAACCTTGGCATGCAAATGGGTAAAATTAAGACTATGTAGACTACGGAATTATACTGACAAATTGAAGACCCTAAAATAGACATGGGGTTTTTGCATTATTATGTACTTATGAGCATGTACAATAGATGCACAAAGTTTTGTTCAGTTAGCAAGCAAGCCTACAATCTAATATGAAGCACCTTCACATGGGAAAGGAGAGGTCCATTTCCTTGGGGAGAATGAATTATTAGATTATTGTTGTTGTTGTTAGGTCATATTCCTTGGAAAAATGGGAAAGATGAGCTAGTGGTTAGGGTGCAGTACTGCAGGCTACTTCTGCTGCCTGCTGCCTGCCTGCAATTTGGCAGATCGAATCTCACCAGGCTCAAGGTTGACTCAGCCTTCCATCCTTCCGAGGTCGGTAAAATGAGGATCCAGATTGCTGAGGGCAATATGCTGACTCTGTAAACTGCTTAGAGAGGGCTGTAAAGTACTGCAAAGTGCTATATAAGTCTAATACTATTGCTATTAGATTATTTTCTGTAATGAAAACACCAACCACAAAAAAGATAATGAATTTTCTCAACTCCTAACAGTATATACCCTCCAGACTTATCACAAAAGAAAATCTAGGACAGATATCCAATCTCTCTATTGTTGGGGTATCATTTGCGGGATATATTTATTAATTCTGTACAAAGCTTTCAGTTACAAAAAGTTATTTTTGGGGTGCATGCCAGATATGGCCACTCTAGGAACATGGTGGCTCAAGTGGTTAGGACATTGGGTTGACAAGCAACAAGCTTGTGTTCAAGACCCAAGTATTGCTGTAGGGTAGGTGAGCTCCTATCCTTTGCTCCAGCTCCAGCTCAGGACATAAAAGGAGACCCCAACTGGGTGTTCCCCAGGCAATGCTGATGTCACTGGCTAATTCATTCAACCCGGAAGCACCTTGTGCTTCTGACATGAGTGCAAAACCAAAAATAACATGTAGGTATTCTTTCAAACTGGATTCTTTATTGTTTCACACCTACAGACAGAATCTTGCTAGATGGAGGATTATACTATCTGCATCTACAAAATATTCTGTGAGCTATTAAGAAGGTGCTGTCGTCACCCTCTTTCTTTCACATCTAATATCTAGACTGGATTGCCTTTTACTTCATTGGGAATCTACCTTCTCATTATCTTCCATCATATCCACAAAAGCTGTGGCTGCTTTAAAGGGTACCACGCCGGTGCTATGTTCATGCCCAGGGTGCTTCAAGGCATCTTTCACCAATTTATTTCCAAAGCATTGTGCAACTGTAGCAAATCTAAGTATGAGAAAGGGCAAAAGGTCAATTTCCATTTCATTTCTGACACTGAGTGATTTGGACATCACAGAGAGGACCTTACAGAGAGATGCAATATGTTCTGACTTGCAAAGCAGATGAAGATAAATTGCATCCTGCAGGGTGGTGTCATATATACACCCACTCTCCCTGGGTGTTAGAAAACAGCATTTGGTAGCCATCGAGCAATTAATATCAGGTCCCGTGCACCATTTCTTTCAAATATTCACAATATTCACTAAGAAGTGAAACTAGGATGCAACTGAACAAATAAAGAATACAGTGCATAGAGACTAGAGGGAAGTGAATGGAAGAAAAACACTTTCCCATGTGAAGGTGCTTCATATTAGATATTTATATCTCCAGTCCCCTAAATGAATGTTTAGGGGACTGGAGGCTAAAACATATAAAGTATGGTTGCTGAAACTGGGTATGACTAGTTTATTGAAAAGAAGGACTACGGATGACATAGTAGCAGTGTTTCAATATCTCAGGGGCTGCCACAAAGAAGAGGGAGTCAAGTTATTCTCCAAAGCACCTGAGGGCAGGACAAGAAGCAATGGATGGAAACTAGGAAGAAGCAACTTAGAACTAAGGAAAAATTTCCTGAGAGTTAGAACAATTAATCAGTGGAACAACTTGCCTCCTGGAGATTTTTAAGAGATTGGACAAACATTTGTCTGAAATGGTATAGTATTTCCTGCCTGAGCGGGGAGTTGGACTAGAAGACCTTCAAGATCCCTTCCAACTCTGTTATTCTATTCTATAAATTAGAACAGTTATTTTTAATCCTAGAGTCTTCTTTTGCTTGCATTTCACTATTTGTAAAGTCTTCCCATTTAAAGTTACATGCTTTTCAAACATTTTGATAAAGGTGCAAGTAAAATAAATGACAGACCATAGTACTGGACCCACGTACCTGTTTCTACTTCATGTCAATAATGCATGTTTAGATAAATAGAGATATAAGACAGAGATAGATACATAGATATAGATATATAGAGAGTGTGTGCACTTTTTCAGATAAACTGCATTTTTCAGGTAAAAGTAAACACACAGTAATCCTGTTCAGGTCAATAGTCCTTGACTTACAATAATTCTTTTAGTGACTGTTTGAAGTTACAATTTCACTGAAAAACAGTGACTTATGACCATTTTTCACACGACCATTGCAGCATCGCTGTGGTCACGTTATCAAAATTTAGATGCTTGGCAACTGGCATGTATTTATGCTGGTTGCAGTATCCCAAGATCACGTGCACATCTTTTGTGACAAGCAAAGTCAATGGAGAAGCCAGATTCACCTAACAACCATGTTACTGAATTAACAACTGCAGTGATTCTATTAACTGCTGTGGCCAGAAAGGTTGTAAAATGGGGCGAAACTCACTTAACAACTTTCTTGCTTAGCAATGGAAATTTGGGCTCAATTGTGGTCATAGGTTGAGAATTACTTGTATGAGGATTACTTGTATGGTATAATGACCAATCAGAGTTCCTTTTGGTAGATGAGTGACCACATACATTTATTTAATAAATAAGTAGGTAAATAAATAAGCTAAAATGCATTGTTTTCCCACAGTCCAAAATTTAGTATCCTTTGCCCAATGCTATTATATTATCCTGCAGTGATATTTGCCAGCCCTCAATATTAATATTAGTCAATAGATTTCTGTATATATGCAGATAGCCTGGTGCTGAGTTTGAACATGAAGTTTCTGGGATATATAGTTGTGATGAGTATTGAGATATAATAAAATAATCCTTTTCAGCTTCATATAATGGGTGTATTTAAGGAGGGATTCATATGTAAATAGCCACATTTCTGTGTTTTCAATGGTATCTTACTATATCATTAATGGTCCATGCAAATAAATATTTAAAGGGACACTATTCTTGTGCGGTTGATTATATAATTTAGTGAACTGAAGGAGAATCCAGCTTAAGTTAAAAGCTTATTGTAGAATATTCAATTATAGTTACCTGGCATGATCATGTTTGTCTATTTGTGCAATATTATTATTTCATTCTCATATGTATACTGTTCTCCACCATATTCATCCTTCTGGGATCCGGAAGCCAATATGTGCTTAACCATTTCTTTGATCATATTTACTGGCATGGATGAATCAGAATGTTATTGCTTTCTGGTAAGGTATGGGTACTGGGGTTTTTGACCTACTTCTAGAAGCAGAACGGGTTCCAAATCACACTGTCAAACCTAAGGGTGAAACTGGAGCAGATGACATCATAATTTACCTTCTTTTTATTTGTTATAGTTTCCTAGAACAGGGGTTTTCAAACTTTTCCAGCCCATGGAACCGGTTAGCTTCCTTTAATTAATTAATTTCTGCAATCCCTGAAGGAAAGCAATGCGTCATCATGAGCACAAACACCCTTAAGGAATGGAGCTTATGAAGTCATGTGGCGTTAGAAAAATTGCTATATGAGCTGCCAAGTCATGTGGCTTTAGAAAAATTGCTATAATGCCCCTGGCTACTTTTGAGTTAAACTTTCTTTGTTGTCTTCTTCTTCTGTTTTTTTTTTTAACTCTGTAGTCCTAAGATTCCAGGCAACGTAGTTTGAAAAACTCCATCTTGGATGTCTGGGAATTAGGATTATATGTACAATTATAGATCAGCAAATGTGGGGCAATCCATTGTTGAAATATGGGACATTCTTTTTTCTAGCATATTATGGTCTCCTTATTCTACCACTCTATTACTAGTAAAAATACTAGTCAGAGAATACTTTTCTGAATCTTTGCATAGTGTGAGCATACAATGGTTTAATTTGATATTTTGTAGGGGGAATTCTGTAAATTTATGATGGGTGGAGTTCTGGAAACATGGCAAAGCCAGGAGTTTTCCTGTCCACTCTCAACATTTGCTCTAGAGAGCTGCACGTTAAGAAGACAAAGTCTTAATATAAATGGATATAAATGGACTTCTACTCACCAGATTTTTCAATTTCAACAACAGTCCACCAGAAAGGAAAAAGACTCCGTAATAACAGATTAAGAATAAATGAGAAGTGGAAACTAGCTAACTTTAGGATACATCATCATCATCATCGTCGTCGTATAGCATTGATACATCATCCAGGAGGTTACATTGCTAATGCAGAATAGTAGTATGGCTGCCAGTTTACTAGCTTTGTTGTGGTATACACCTATGGGCTCCCCCAAGGTGTGCCATAGGAGGGCGATCTAGAAAGAAAGAAAGATGAGCGGCTCTTCCTGAAATGTCATCCAAGACTCCTTCCTACCACTGGAGCCACCTTCCAAACAGACATTGCAATTGGGAAGGTTCAGAGCTGGCAGGAATCTGATCACTTGCACAAAGAACCAGCTCGTCTCCCCAACAAAGTGGTACCTATTTATCTATTTACATAGAACATGCTTTTGGACTATTAGATAGGCAGAAGCTGAGGCAAGTTATGGGAGCTTCACCCCACCACACAGTGCTAGAGTTCGAACCGTTAGAGCAAAGACCACGTCCAGCATCATTAAGCCACCTCCCATTTAGGATACAGAAAAGAAAAATATTTGACCGGAAGCCTAAAAACCATTTATTCTGTATTCTCTACAAGATATGAATAGAAATCATGAATTCATACTTTATATAATTTGTTTATAATTATGGCGTCTAAAATTTTAGAAACATGTCCAATGTACTACCTTCTCTGTAGTCTGTATGATAGCAGGAGTATAGATTAGGGATGATGCCCAAAACATAGTTGCAATGCTGGTTTTCCTGTCACACTCAAAGCACAGGCCCACAGTGAGTGAGTGTGTGTGTGTGTGTGTGTGTGTGAGAGAGAGAGAGATCAGCTTTTAATTTCTCTTTATATTGATTTCTCATAAGTCCATTGTTTGTATTTATTGTTGACTGATTTGTTAGACTGTAGTCTTCCAGTAAGACTCTGTTCATGCTAAGGTCATTGAGATGTTTTATCATTTTCTTTGACAACAGTATTGAATTCACTTGCCACTTTCTTCTTCCAAAGGTTGTCTAGATTTTTGCACTCTAGATGATCCTATTCATCTGCAGATCTTTTTTGTTGGCTTTCTACTTTAGTCTATAGCCCTGGTACTACAGGCCCATTCTTGGGCTAACCAGGACAAATCATGCTTAGACCAGAGAAGACTTGCTCGATACTGCTCTATAGTGACTTCTATTCAATCTGGAAATTATACTTCAAAATAACAACCAAAGATTCCTCCTCTGATTGCTGCTGCACTTCATTTAACTTCCTAGCCACTGACCTGTCTGTGGCAATATTTCATAGTAATTGGAGTACAGATGCTCCACGGAAATCTTAGCAGCTACTTGTTTGAAGGGAAAAACTTTGTGTCTAAAAGGGAAAAAAATGTTTTTAATATCATTTTAATTCTTAACTCAATTGAGCCAGCCAGAGTTTGACATAAGCTGGGCTGCTAAATCATGATATATGATTTGAAGAAAGTTATAGCTACTTTTGTTTCAATGCTTTATAAAAGTGATGTATGATTTTATGGCACAAATGACAAATCCTTGTGACAGCTGAAGTAGCACAGTAGTCAAAAGGCTGAGTATGAATGAAGAAGTACTTGAGATTTGGACATTTGCCTCGCTCTGAATTTCTGTGTGAAATTCACTTGATTCCCTCATATTTATCTCCTGTAACCAAGGGCAGCTCCAGAGTTGTTAGACTCCTCGGAGTGTTCCCCTTCCTGTATTGTGGCCCCCTTCAATTTGGCAGCATTGTCTACTGGCTATGCAGTGCAGCAGAAGTTTCTGTTGTTGCTTTCTGTTGTTATTATTGCATTAAAATGAGAAACGGCTCTTTCTGTAGCCAGCATGTACCGCCTGTGGTTGGTATTCATTACCTTAATTCTGGCCACTATATTAATTCAGATGAAAAAAAGGTGGTTCTGAGACGAGTGCAAGGATCAAGAAGCTATGGCTACCAATGTAGGTGATCATTAGGGGTGATTATAATATTATGCTACCAAATATAGCATGCAATTTTTGGATACCTATTTCAGAAAAAGTCCCATGTTTAAAGGAATATTATGATTTTTCTTTCTTTCTGAGATTACAAACTGTAGCTCTTAAATGTAACCTACCTAAAAGTTAGATGAAAGCTGTATAATACTGTTACATTCTCATTTGGGGACACATTTGACATAATTGAACAGACATACTTGTATAAATAAATCAAGAAATAAGAAGTGGGAAATCACTGAAACAGTTTTATTGTGTTAAGTCTGGAAGCAAATCTGAAATATGGTCTGTATTAGAAGGAAAATAAATTCTTAATAAGTTGTGGGAATGCTGCAGACTTGATATATCTAGATTTCAACCATGTGTTTGACAAATTACCTGATAACATTCTGATTAGCAAGTTAAGTGTCAGCTACATAAAATGTAATTAATGAAACATGGAAAAATGAACATGAAAATCAACAGAGACCATGTTCCTATTCAGATAGGAAATAAAATTCAAACATGAGATATAGGTTGCAGGATACCTGGTGTTATAATATATTTAAGCAATAGATATTGGAATAGTACTGATTATAAATTGAATCTGATTTAGAACTGTGACATATTTTTAGGCTGCATTCAACTGAAGTACAGTCTCCAAATCACAGATTCCACTTTGTTCTATTACACCCTATAGCAGTGGTGGCTAACCTTTTCGGCATTGAGTGCCGAAATGGGAGTGCACATGCATGTGCGCAAGTGCTGGAAACCAGAAGAGCAGCTCCCCGATGCACGTGCGTGGGAGCCCCGGAAACCAGAAGCTTAGCTTCCCGGTGCATGCACGCACGCTGGCCACCTGGTCTTCTGGTTCCTAATGCGCATGCGCACACAAAGACCAGCTGGCCAGTGCATACATGCACTTCAGGGAGCTGCTCTCCCAGTTTCTGGTGCTCCCACGCGCTCAAAGACCAGTTGGATGGCACGTGAATGGGCTCTGGGGAACTGCTTTTCCGGTTTCCAGCGCTCCCGTGCGTGCGAAGACCATCTGGCTGGCATGCATGCGCACAGCAGAACTTGGAAGAGCAATGGGCGACGGCTGGCGTGCCTGGAGAGATGGCTCTGTGTGCCACTTCTGGCATGCATGGCATAGGTTCACCATTATGGCCCTATAGTATATCTAGTTGAAGGACCTATCTTTAAGGAAGAGGAACACAAACAGGTTCAGAGAAGGACAACACGGATGCTCAAGAAAAGGGAAGTCGAATTCTATGAAGAGAGATTCAAGAAGCTGGATATGAGTGATCTTTAGAAGAGATTGAAGAATGATCTCATATCAATCATTTCTAAAAGGATGTCACACACCATTACGTGTTCTGAGATTGCAGAACTTGGAATAAGATACAGAAGATAGATTCTGATGGACAGAGGAAGCAGTTACCCAGAGTAATGGTAGTCACTTTCATGGGACCTGATCTAGTAGAAACAAGACACCAGCTGTCAGGGATGATTTAATTTAAATTTCTGCACTAAGCAGGAACTTGAATTCTCAATTGAGGTGTAAAAAAAAGAAAGACAAAAATAATATAATATCATCTTATTCAAATACCTGAAAGGGATGTCACTCAAATGAAAGTCAGTTGTTTGAGTGTAGAACAGACTGGATTTAACTTGGAAAGGCAGATTCCGACTCAATGTTAGAAAAATATTGTTAACATTAAGAGCAATTTGACAACCAAATATCCAGAGGAAGCTCTAGGCCTCCTTATCACATATGTACAAATGGAGAACAGATAATCATTTGTTGAGAACAGTTTAATTTAGATGTCTGTATTGAGCCAAGGCTGGCTTCCTTAGCTTAAACTCTCTCTTCTCTCTCTCTTAAACTATCTCTTCTAAATCCATAGTTTCTGATTTGTAGCCAAGATGGGGTTCAGTTTCCAGCTTCATGTGCAGACTGATGGTCAGTGATAGAAAGATTGTGCTTGGTCATTGTGAACTAAATAGACTTCTTGTGCAGCAAATCCCATATTTGTAGATGTAGCGAGGAGGAAATAAATGTAGGTCACTTGAATGCAAGTGATCCCGAACTGGGCTCCATAGTTAATATTACGGTCATGTTTTCGCACACATTGTCAAGACCAACGGTCTCAAATTTATGGTTTGTGGACTATAGGGCAATCCTTCATGTCATTTTCTCTAGTCTACCTAAGTCCAGAATTGTCTACTTGCCTACAAGGCCCAGTGAAGTGATATCAGAAAAGTCTGATGGGCTCACCAGCTTCTGCACCACCTACTGTTGTCTGGTGAGCAGTGAGGATTGTTCTGTTGACATTGAGTTGTTTGATCCATGTCCCACTTCTGAATTCCGTTAATGAAGCTAAATTGAAAGAGATAAAAAAATTAGCATTTATAAATGACAGGAACAGTTTGTTACACGAACTAAAGGAGTTTCAGATCCTTGAACAGCTTCTTTCCACCCCATTTGCTACAGAACCCGACAGAGCTGCAGAGGAAACACAGGTGGAGTTAATGGAAGATCATTGTGACACCATTTTGAAGCAGAAAAGAAAAAGTGATATTTTATTTAATAAATGTATGTTAGTGGCACATTCTTTTTCTTTATTTTTGACTTACTATTAATAGATTAAAAAAAGGCTTCCGTGTTCAAGCACTTGGAACAATTTGGGTTCAACATGTCAGTCAAACCAAATTAATCAAATAAACCTTTTAAAGGGCTGCCCTAAAAGAAAAATAGATCAGCTTGCTGACTTATATACATTGTTGTTTCAGCTATTCAAGTGATGTCATTGTCATGTTTTTGCTTTTGGTCCAGGAGGGTTTTAGATACAGAGAAACAAGATTTTTTCCACCTGTGTTTAGTAAAGCAAAAGTCAGCATCATTTATCTGTTCTTCTTTATGCTGTTGAAACATAGTTGAAGGGCACAATTCATATGCAGTTCCTCTGGACTGTATGTTATTGCCATAATTCAACAAACCTCAAGAGTCTTGTTATCCCATCTACACAAATTGGCTTGAAATTATCCCGAATAAATAACACTTATTTATTCCTAGAATATGAAAGGCATCCTTGATATTGAATCGAATGAAGCAAATACTTTCTAATTGTCCCCTTTGATACAGATTGCCACATCCATGGTCACACCTTAGGCAGGTATGCTGCTTTTAGTTTGTGCCAAGTTTTTGTATTGTTTTGTATGCCTGTGCAGGAATAATATGGGGAAAGGATAGCTTTAGACACAAACACTCTTACACTGACTTACTGTGGGTAAATGAATACCGAGCAGGAACATTTGCTTGAACTTGCTGCTGGTGAAAATCTGTTGCATACAGTTTGCTTTGTGGTTGAACTTTTTTCCCCGTCCTGTTGATTTCAAATGATCTGAACTTACAAATATGTTTCTGGAGCATAATTTCCTTTCTTCTAATTACATGCATCAGTTCTCTTAAATAACCTGTCTTGTGGGGGTGGTGGGAGTAGGGATAGATTGGTCTTTTAAAGAAAAGCACAGGCACATGCACGCACGCACAAACAACACACAAACACTCTCACAGGGAAACCAATGTCTCATACATTAAAAAGACTCTCTTTTGTTCTCAGGACACAAATGTAACCTGGTTAGACTTGTTTTGTTTGTGCGTGAAGGTGTGAGTTCGCTGGCTGTATGCAAATATTTGCAAGCACTGTTTTTTTTTAAAGTTTAATTTTAGAAGATCCAATCAGAATAACAGGAAGTGACCTAAGGGATTCCACAATTGGACAGGTAAGCATTCTAAAAGATGTTTTAAAATTAATAACACATCCACTTATCTTCACTGCTACGAGTGAAGTGATAGCCTGCCACCTATGTTTACTTAATAGCTGACATATCTTGGGCACTCTTTTTATTTTTTGCTCTAACTAAAGGATTTCCTCAACAGAATCAGCAGCTAAATGAGGTAAGGGCTTTTTAACTTGGTCTCTTCTTCAATTCTTTTTTTTTTTTAAAAAACACCAGTAGGATTGGAATTTAAAAAAATGCTTAAGTACGTGCACCATTTAGCTATGATGATAAACTTTCTACTCTGGAAATGCAGGTGGAATTCTTTGATCAAAAGCTGTTCAGCTTGTTAAAGAGTTTGGCTGTCATCCTGCTCTTTGGCAGCTTGAAGTTCAGTGAAATCAGGGAATTTAAAGTGTCATAACTATGTGCAAGCTGCAGCGATTTGCTCCGCCAGTAGAAAAGTAGAGCACATTTGGAGTAAAAATGCTAATAATTATAATAATAATAATACTTCAATTTCTTTATCTTGACTTTTGTGTACTCATCTCTGATACAGTCACTAACCTGAAGTAAAATAATCAAAGGCGAAAAAATGACAATTCTGAAGAGTTGTTTGCAGCTACTAATTTTTAGATAGACTGAATTCTTGGATGTTCCTTGATGGTATATTTTTGAACTATGGGCAGACCAGAAGTCAGATCTGTTGAGTACAACATTGCTCTGAGTTTTCTGAAATATATAAGATGCTAGTTTTAGTAATATAAAAAACTTACATAACTATGGATCAGCACCAAATTGTATGTTTGCTTCTCCAATGAAATCTTCAAGGTAGTTTATGGCTAGCTTTGCCAGCCCTGAAATTGATTAATAATAGCTGCGTATCATGAAATTGTACCAAAATGTTTCCTATTCTGGTCTGATCTTAGTCAAAGAAAAAAATTCCCAATAATCTTGCCCAGTCTCAAGAAAAATACTTTTGGCTGCTTTCCCATCAGTTCCATGCTCTTAATTATTTCTACAGCTTTATATATTTCAAGTTTAGGAATTTTAGCAGAACGGAATAACAGCAAAATAGGGACTAGGATTTAATTTTGGTATATTATAAAATGTGCCCATTTCCAATGGCTTTCACTGCTATTTTTGCCTGAGTAACCCCAAAACATTAGAGATGGTTTAAATTAACTTGAGAGTATGTTGTAGTAATTTAGGAACAAACTGTGCACTTAAATTCCTAGTCATTTTAGAAGGTTTGTCATGGAGATTGTCTAATATCTCTTTGTATAAGCGCAATTTTTGTTTTTACTTTTGTTCTTGGGTTATTTATGAAAAGAGATTGAATATATATTCTGTGTCTGCATGTACAACCTGGATATGCAATGCTTAACATTTTCATTTGAAGTTTAATATTAACCAGAATTCTGAGGCTGATAATTTTTATTGATAGTTAGGAAATAATTTCTATCAAAGAGATAGCAAAGGGAATGTTGCTTTTAATGCTACATAAATTCAGGATAAATAAATGTCTTTGGCAACAATATCAAACTGAAGGCAATATATTCCTTTTCTGAATAGTTGTTTTTACACACTATTATGATAAAAAAGGAAAACAGAGTCAGCTACCAGTTATTTTTATTTTGTGCTAAAAATGCTTATTGCATTTCCCGCCCTCCATCCACTTTGGCCCAGATCCTATGTGCGCTTAGTTAGAAGTTAGTTCACTCAGTACAATCAGATTCACTTCTGAGCCAAACTAAAAGAAAAACACTGCAATAAATTATTATTTGCTTTAAAATTTTTTAAATATAATGTATATATAAGTTGTTATTTTTTCTTTCTATTCTTTCTACATTGTAAAATGTAAAAGTTCCCTTTTTACATTTTTCTATGAATTATAAGGGCAAAAAGGTAAACATTTTACGTTAAGAAATACCTACAAGTACTCAAGTACAAGTGCATATAATTATATTTTATATATTGCTCAAAGTAGTGTTCAAATATTAAAATATTTTACTACGTTATTGTCATTACAAAGGATGGCTGATACTACAGTGAGGTAGAAATATAAAATTGTTTACAAACATGAGTTCACATCATCTAGAAATGTGACACACACACACACACACACAGAGTATAATTTTCCTTATATATGATCAAAAGTATATGCTTAAGAAAACTAGATTTTTGTAATAAGATATAGAAAAATGCTAAGGAACATTAGAACTACTGGGGCAGAGAGCTTTCCTTTCTCCAACATAGTTATAAAAACTGGATATAGGGAGCTGATCAAATGGTGACAGAAAGTGGCAGTATAAGATTGTGACATGAGAAAGCCATTTCTATTGTGACATGAAAAAGCCATTTCTATGCCATTAGTTGTTTGTAAAACGTTGCAATTGAGGACATGTAGTGAGGTTTCCTACTTTTGCAATTTACTTAATCCAAGGGATTATACAAATCCATAAAAAGGCCATTAATACAGACAGACAGACAGACAGACAGAGACAGACAGACAGACAGACAGAGTAATTGTATTTCTTGCATTAATTCATCATTCCTTCAAAGAGATTTAGAGGGAATCTAAGCTATGTTTGTATACAAATCCCTTGAAAGAACTTCAATTTGTGACCTTCTAAGTGAACTAGAATTTGAATTTTCCATACATAGATGTAAAGTTTTATCTATTAACCTATTAGACTTTATTTCAATTGACTGAGCACGGTAGATGAAAATAACTTAGGGTAGCTGAAAATAATTCAGGGTAGAAGAAAATAACTTAGGTTCAGCCAAAGAATTAAGTCCTATTATATATTTTTCTTCTGAATAATCATTTCTAGCATTGCTCTGAAAAACAACATTCTTAATTATTATGAAAACCAATGCGATTAAACTGATTTGTAGTGTTGAGTCTTAACCAATGATATCTGTGTATCTTGATAGTCTTACTGATGCACAAAAATTTGGTAAAATTAGTTTTTTATTCTTTGTAATTGAGGGTGAACTCCAACTGAACTTTCTTTTCACAAAGAATTGACTTCTCTGTCTAAATACAGGGAATTCACATAGGGCACTGGATCATAGAACACATAATTATTTTAAGACGAATTATATCTCTACTTCCCAACAAACATAGCTTTCTCTAAGTAGTCAGTTTGTATAGTCAGCATTTAAAGGCGCAAAGTAAACAACATCAAATTAGATATAAAAGTTGACATCATACACCAACAGATGTTAACTATGTTAATAATAGTTTCATTACCAACTAGAATTCTTTTTAAATGAAAGCACTTGCCTATATGAATACAAGACATTTCTTAAAACTCTTTATTTTATCAAGTTTGTATTGAATTCTATCAACCTGAAATATAAAACAGTTTAGTTACAATAAATATGGATTGGAGATTTTTTTCACTTTCAAACTTCCAGTCTAGCTTAATGTCAATGTATCTCACTCTTTGTGCAAACCTCTCCCTTTTGATTTTATCCATGAAATGAATACAGTCACTAATCTGTATAAGTGGAGGGGTTTTATATTTTTGGGTCAAGAGGATGGCAGAATTTGAAGACTTAAATGCTATGATGATGAGATATATCAAAGGCATACTTCTGTCATGGGTAGAGGTGGAATCCAACATATAGTAGCTTCATATACATAGAAAAAAAAAGTCATATAACAACCTTTCAATCTGAATTGGATACTTGGGACCACATTTCAATATTAGAGTTCTCTATTAAATTAGAAATCCTATGGAAAGTTAATGCAGCACAATTTTTTCTTTATAGGTGAGATCAAATGAATATAATATTCAATCATCCTATATATCTATAAACAAATTTAAGTTAAAAGGTACTAGTTTATTAAAATTAAATTATTAATATATTGTATGTAGGGATAGCCTTTTATATAGCAGTAGACTTTATTTTGCATGAAAAGAATATGGTTCAATCTGAGGCGTGGACATTTCTTGAAGAGCTACAGATACAAAAATAGGCACTATAAAATGAAACTGATTAATAAATTAAAACATGGCAGGTGTCTTTCCAGATCACTGAATCTCATAGGATTTTGGTCATTTTACTTCTGAAATGTTATAGGCAGTTGTTATAATCTCAGAAGATTTCATGGGAGAACACTGAAATCTCACAGGATTTTATGTGAACATCAAAAAACATGGGATTTTATGATCCACAAATTATTGACGATTTAATTATTCCTAAATTTAATTGGCCCCCATGGAAAAATATCTGTCTGATGTTTGGCCCCCATGGAAAAATATCTGTCTGATGTAGACCACGGTGCACTACATGTGTTGATGGTCTGATTCAACATATAGCAATTTGTTTTCTGAAATGTGTGATTTTCCTAGATAATTTTCAGTCGTTTGTTTTATTACAGCATTCAAATAAGACATTTATTGCCTTACCCTATGTTTGTCTGATTTGACATAAAAATTAAACAATAGCTCTTAATCTTCATAATAGTGATGCATACTCTACTTTGAAGAAAGAAGAAGAATCATACTATATTATTAAGTATTTTGTAAATGTAGTGAAAGCCCTGATGAAGTAAAATTTAGGAACAATTAATAGCTATAAAAGAAACCTAGGCAAACTTGGTATAATTTGCATGAATATAATTGAAATGAATATATTTGAAACTGTGGTATATTATACTAAATACAGTAAGTAAATCATCCCATAACTAAATCCCAACATGGTACAAAATATAGAACACTTAGGTTACATATTTGTTTATCAGTCTTACTAGATAGAAAATTACATATTAAAAATAAAATTAGCAAATGAATGGAAGAATTGGGTTCTCTATATTAATATTCTATAATGTCACAAAGACAGAGCCATTTTCACTCATAGCATTCAATGTGCTATTTAGGAACTATTTAAGTGTTGCCCTCCAAATTATGCAAGTACCAAGTTTCCAACTCATGTGCAACAAGGCTTCTTGTTGGTTCTACACAGTATCCAAATTTGTTCTACAGAACATGGGGTTGAGGAACAAAGGAAAAAATTGTTCCATTGATGAATGCCATTCTACTAAGAGAATGACACCCTTATATAGCCTAAAATGTGTTTTTAATATGAGCAGAGGAGTACTGAAACTTAACTTATGTGTAGTCCCTAACTACAACAAAGTTACAACTAAGAACTTTCAAACTTAAATTATCAATGATACGATGTGTCTCAATGTAATAGCAGAACCTTATCATAACATACTTACAATTAGAGCTTTCTACAATATTTAGGACAATAAATTCATGAAAGCTAGTGATAACATGAGAAAATGCATAGGCGCAAACCTTGTTAACTAGAACGAAATATTTAAATTGAACAATGTTTGTAAGAGATAAGACAATGATAATAGCAAAGTTTGTGTATGCATACACACACACACACACAAACTCTAAC
>JANHJO010007473.1:0-18214 GCA_032468235.1 Pseudoxyrhopus heterurus | reverse complement strand
TAAGCCGAGGGTGGTTTTTTCAGCCCTTTTTGAGGGCTGAAAAACTAGGCTTATACTCGAGTATATACAGTATGTCAAAATAACCCATGATATTCTGTTTAGCAATTTAGTTAAGTGTAGTCTAGATTGCATGACAATTAAACAGATAAATAGCTGGCTCAAATGTTTTACTCAAAGAATATTCATCAACTATTTCTCATAAAACTTAACCATAGTGTTTGATGCTAAGCCCTGTACTTTTTAATTATTTAGATGAAGAGATAGGGGAACTGCTTGTCAAATATACCAATGACACAACATTGAATCATGATAGATTAAAAAATGTGCTTAAAATAACAAAATTAAATTAAACAGAGGCAAATGAAAAGGCTTTCATTTAGGAAATAGGAATCAAATGATAGTCTTTAGGTACCCAGCTACCTAATTTGAGAATAAGATTTGTGGAGTAGTAATTGTTTACACATTATATGTGATACTTGATATCGCTGCAAAGAAAGGAAATATAAATTTATATCAACAGAAGTATAGTTTTCTAAATTATAGGAAATAATAGTTCTAATTTATTCTGCACATAAATCCTTCCTAGAGTATTATGTTGACTTTTAGGCACCAACTTTAAGAAAGGTTCAAATGAACTGGAATAAGTTACAAAAAGGCAGAAGCTTGGATATTTTTAGCATAAGGAAGAGAACACTAAGAATTACAACACTCTTCAAATACCTGACAAGATGTTACACAAAAGAAAATTAAGAATATAGGATATGAAATAATAGATTTAAGTTGCAGAAGGCACATTCTGATTGGATGCAAGGACCATTCGATTACCAAGAGTGGTCTTCCATTCATTACATATTGAATGCATTCAGGTGGATTTAGATTTAATTTGAATTCCTGCATGCAGCAGGAAATTGAACTCAAGGTATCTATGATTCTATGAAGTTTGGATGGGCTATCATTGTGAAGAAAGGGTTTCATCGTTTCCATGACTTATATATATTTTCAATGTTGGCTGCTCTGTGAAAGTTGCAATTTTTTTGAGGTAGGGGCAATTGACTTATTCCTAATTGCTTTGAAAACTTTTACTGAAATTAATGAAGACCATTTTGTTTTATGCTGATTCCAATTGAGGCCTTGAGGACCGTGTGGCTGAAAAATATGGAACATATTTTTAAGTATATTTGTACTTAAAAAGATTCTAGAACAGATTCAGATATGTAGAGGCAAGAACTGATTCCCTTTTCTGTTGCAGAGGAGTCTTCAGAAGGGAAGAAAATTTCACAAGATCACCCTCCAAAACCACATAACAAGAAACACAGTAAGACAGCTATTCTTGGATTTCTACCCTATGAGGGGGACATTAAAGACTTATGGAATGTATTATTGAATGAAAATCTAAATTTTAATATCAGAGATATTAAATTTTAAATTAAATACATAGAACAAGAACATTAGTGAAATAGGTTTTGAGGTAAATGAATAAATTTGAGTTAAGAATATGAGCTTATTACATTAATTAAGGTTTAAGTTCAGCTAGGTGTGCAGGAGTATTAAAACTGACAAGGTGGGGATTGTAATGCTGAGATCCAAACACTGGCTTTTGTATGTGTGTTGCCATTACGTGGATGTACAATGGGGTGGGACTGCAATTGAGATATCAATTTCCTGCTTTGGCCCCCCTACCTCCCACAAATTCCAATGATTAACTCTAGTAACCAACCAAGAAAGTATAGGAAGGACTTTTTAAAAAGAAATATTAGGAGTTCCTAAAATGTATACCCACCACCCTTTGTTTTTCAACACAAATAATATTTCCTCTGAACGTTATTTCATTATAGCTCCTCGAGGAACTCACTTGTGGGAGTTTATCAGAGACATTCTCCTTCATCCAGAGAAGAATCCTGGATTAATAAAATGGGAGGATCGGTCAGAAGGCATCTTCCGATTCTTAAAATCAGAGGCAGTGGCTCAGCTATGGGGAAAGAAGAAGAACAACAGTAGCATGACTTATGAGAAACTCAGCCGTGCCATGAGGTAACAAAGGGGAACATTTTGCTTAAAAAAATAACTGCCTTTAATCTTGGTGGCAATGACAAGCAACGAGCCAGAGTATTCTGAAATCACAGGGGAGTTTTTAAAATGTAAATTGGTGTGAAGCACAAGCTATTTTCCTATGGCATAATTTCCTCCTGAATTTTTTTTTTCTGATCCAAAGATACTGGTTGAATTGATGTGACAAGATGGAAGATGTAAGATCCTTGCTCTGAGGGTTCCTCCCCCCCCCACAACCTGGAAAACCACATTATATAGTTAGAAAGACTGCCGAATTGTCTTCACATGAACACAGAGATTTTGTCAGTTATGAGAAAGTGTTGACTCCTTGACTAAATAATGAATCACCATTTGTCTTTAAGTCCCACATGTACAGACTCTGCAAGTCCTCCTGAATCATCAGAAACATTCACAGTTGCAATTTCTTTTCAATGTAATAATCTGCTTATCGTACTTCAGATATTAATCATATGATTTCCCCTTAATACAGGAATGGTATCAGCTCGTTGGTCAGTTTCAGTTCCTGCCCAAAGTTCCTTAGATAAAGAGAAACTTGCATATCATATCATGTTCAAGGGATTTTGCATTCAATGGGTGTAATTTGTAACTGTAGGTTTTAGATACAGATCTTCTATAGTTGTCTTTCAATCAATGGGATTTAAAAAAAAATATTTTATTTATTTAGAAAATTTATATAGCCATCTACTTGCTCACAGCAACTCTAGACATCTTACAAACAATAAAAAACACAGTATATAAAAAACAATAAAAATAAAAAACTGTAAACCCTCCCCCCCCACCCGGTAACAACACACATTCAAATCAGCCATTGATGAACCCATCTGGATTCCCTTTGGCTTGCTGGCAAAACCAAGTCTTCAGGGCCTTATGATAGATTATCAAAGTGGGGGGGGGCGTTTAATTTCTGAAGGGATGATCTTCCAAAGGGAGGGAGCCACCATGGAGAAGTCCCGTCTTCTGGGTCCCACCAAATGTACCTCCTTAGGGGATGGGACCTGCAACATTCCTTGCCTCCCTGCTCTAGTGGGTAAGGTGAATGTGACCAGCAAGAGATGCTCCCTCAAATAACCTGGTCCCAAGCCATGAAGGGCTTTAAAAGTGATAACCAGCACCTTGAATTGCACCCAGAAACAAATCAGCAGCCAATGCAGCTCCCGTGGAGCAGTTACACATGTGCACACTGAAGTTGGCACAAAACCATGCTGGCCGCTGCATTTTGAACAAACTGGAGCTTCCGGATGCTTTTCAAGGATAGCCCCATGTAGAGCGTGTTGCAATAGTCAAGATGAAAAGTGACTAGGGCATGAGTGACCGTGAATAGGGATTGTTAGTCCAGGAAAGGGCATAACTGGCACACAACTTACAGTTGTGCAAAAGCTGGTCTGGCCACAGCTGCCACCTGTTCTTTGAGTAAGAGTCATGGTACAGGAGAACCTCTGGATTATGCACTGGGTCTGTTGAGGCAGCGCCACCCCATCCAAAACCAAAGGTGGCAATTCTATTAGAATCAATACAAAGTGTACAGATATGTTCTATCTTATATGCAATGGGCTTATGCAAAGGCTGTGATGTGGTAGTAACTCAACACCTGATGAGATACTGGATTATTTTCTAATTTCATGAGAAAATAGCTTAAAAGCTAAGTCCAATTACAAATAAAATTAAATGAGGAAATGGTCAGAAAATGAGTTTTTATGTATCTGATTTCATCATCTCCTTTTAACAGATACTATTATAAAAGAGAAATTCTTGAGCGTGTAGATGGCCGGAGACTGGTATATAAATTTGGGAAGAATGCCCGTGGCTGGAGAGAAAATGAAAACTAAGTACAACTTTAAAAACAGCTGTAGAAATCTTCACTGACAGGAAATCCTAGTGGATGTAAATATTCCAAAGACTGTTTTCTTCTATTTATGTACAAAAATTGGGGGCTGCAGAAAATCTACGTCTAATGGGAAGAAGGAACACTATTGTTTGTTGATGTTATAACTATTTTATTTGAAATATGTCCTTTTATGGAGAGTATGTACACAGTTTTCTGTGACCTATGATAATACTGTATGTAAATGTATAAAGGATGAATTGCCTTTCTTGTAAAGATTTTAAAGAAAATGAATTCCAAAAGAAATGTGATTTAGCATAATGCTGCTAGAGCATTTGCTGTAGTGGGAGCAAATCACAGGGCATTACTTTATACTTAGGTATATCACTGCATTTTAGAGCACTAGGGATTTATAATATCTGTCTCAGAATTGTATGGGATAGGTCTTTCCATTCAAAATATATCTCTTTTTTCAAAGGCTGTCGAGTAGTGACACACCAATGGTTAATTAAATCAAAGGCTGTTGAGTTATGGCTTCACTTTTTTCTTGATTTTTTTTTTGCCCTTCTATACAATATAATATGGCCATTTACAGTAGCCTGGATCTTTTTGTAGAGTTGGGTTTATCAGCTCATCCCATTCCCGAATAATTCTCTGTTGAAATAAGTCCTAGAACATGAAGAATTAGGAATAGTGGATGCTTTATTTGTAGACCTCAATAACTTTAGGTGAGTTTTGTAACCAATCTTGAATACTTGTGACTCATCATGAAATTGTAAGTATCAGCGGCATAAAGCTGCCTTTCCTTAACCTGGAATCACTTGGGTTTTGGAGCTACAAACAACTATGCAAACTGGACATTCTGACAACTTAATTCTAGTTCATCTGCCTTGTTGAAGAATGTGTAATGACTGGCAGCAAATATCCACATTTCTGATAGGAGTGATTTTTGGTTCTATCTGATCAAACTGAACTGGAGATTTTCTGCATCCAAAGCATTTGTTTAGTCACTGACCTAGTGTATATTTGGATATGAACATAGATTTCTGTTGCAATCTGAACTTGCTTGTTTTCTTGCAAACGTTTCATTACCCTAACTAGATAACTAGGCATTGATGATGTTACCTAGTTAGGGTGATGAAATGTCTGCAAGAAAACAAGAAAGCTCAGAAAGCAACAAGGACCCCTCATTTCAATCTGGGTTACAAATGAGCTACAAATATTGAGCTACAATTATTCTCCTTTATTGATAGATGTCTATGTGATAATGAAACTGTACTTTGATATTAAGGTTTTACATTACATAAACATGTCTCTCCATTCAGAAAGTTAATAACTAAGATTCTGTTTCAGTCTTCCCTTTCTCCCAGATGCCTAGTTTTTATTTGCTGGGGTGGTATGACATATAGAAGAACATTCAGTCATGTAAGTTCCTTCGTATAAGTTAAAATGATTCAGTACAAGCATCTGCCAGTCCAAGAGCTACAATTAAAAATGGCTTCTTTGAGCAAATTAAACTCCAGCTATGAGACTTAAATCCAAACTTGTCTGAAACTTAAAGTTTCTATGTTCTCAGAAATGCCAGTTAAGTGTTTTTTCATAAATATATAACATCACTTGTGGAAAAGAGTCTCTGCTTTTTTCTACAGTAAGAAAGTAGCTGCCCCTTCAACATTTGATGAAAAATACTCCTAAACAAGGCAGATAGAAAACACCTTTGCAGCCATAATTCCTGCCAAAACTTTTAGCTAACACACATCCATTATAGCTGTGTTATATTTGAACTTTACTTAAGGTGAGCAGGGGCAGTTAATCTTATTTACAGGAGAAGCTGGTAACCAGGACAGCAGGTTTTAAAGTAAGCCCTTTCTGTTGTCTGAATATTTACTGACTCGCTGAATGAGATTTTTCCTCAGTTTCTCTCTGTTCTTTATTTTTAAATCAATGAGTCTCCATAGTCTAATGATCTTTTTGTGCAAAAATATCACATCTAATGTGTTGGGTTTGATACTGCCTTGTGTCATTGAGTAGTGTTATTGTAGAGTATCTATAAGGATATGTCTATTTTTTTCACAGTGCAATCTATATACTCATTAGTTCTGTTGTCTTATGTCTAAGAACCTGGGTGCAAAATTATAGTCTTAATATCAATGGGGGGGGGAGAAATTTAAAAAAATTAATGGCATTGTTCTTCAACAATATGAGAATTAAAACTGCAACTCAGCTGCACACAAAGTGAAGAATGCAGACAGCATTATTAATACAGATTTCTACAAGTCATTATACATACAGATTTCAGTGCATCCATGGGGAAATGAAGTCAAGAGGGTGGCCATGACCACCTGGTCAAAACCCCACCCCCTTTTTATTTGCATTGTGATATGCATAAAAAGTTCCAGGACTTCAATTGGAAATCAGAGTGTCACTTTTGATTTGTTGACTCTTCTTTTACTGTCCTTCATGGATGTTGCATTCTTCTGTGTTATTGAAAGACCTCTGGGACTTGCAATTCAATCTAGTTGGGTTAGATACAGTATGTTAGTCTTTCATGTGCTCTAATCATGGAGTCTAATAGAAATCTTAATCCATATTAACTTCTGGTTGCCATTTTAACTTTTATTTATTTGCCCAACTTGTTCTTGCTTTTGAGATTTTGGAAACAATCCATGCTGCTATTTTACTATCTCAGTCCATGGAGATTTATAGGCATTTATCATCCAAAATACATTTTCTTCTTAGAATTTATGAGTACTATCACAGCAATACATTTCTAACTTCTCCTTATTTTGGAGTGGTATATTGTACTAAATTATCTTTGTAATATAGTATATAGCTCATATTTATATTACATTGATAAACTGCTGGCCCTTCTTTCTTCCCAGACAACCTTGGGAATTAGAATTTGTGAGTAGATTTTAAAACTCATAATTAGAGCTTTTTGGAATTGAAAACATCTTTGAAAAATACTTTTCTAAAAAAGTTTTCCACTATTAAGCCTGCTCTCTTTAACTTCGGTTCTGTGAATCATAATATAAATTAAAAGTGATCTTTCAGAATAGTCAGGATATTAATAAAATAAATTTGAAGCATAAGTATGTGATTAAATTAAATAGGTTTATAATATGAATTACAATTTTACAATAATATGAGTACAATTTTCCAACATTCACTTGGTGTATTTATTAACCCCTTGGTATTAACAGAGTTAGATTTCCCCATTGTTATCACTTTAAAAATTCAGTTTGTCATTGAAACTTAATTCACTTTGAAAAGAGACATGATATAACATTGACCTAGCTAGAAAAAGGACCATCAATATATAACATGATACCAGCTTGCCAAGCACATGCAACCATAGCCATCCATAGCGAACCTTTTACAAATTCTAATTAAAGGATACAATGAAGATACGAGTGTAGCAAATTGATATTTAAATATAAAGGCATTGATGAGATTACTTTTTTAATGTTTGGAAAGAACAGTCTCTTTAGAAGTGTATTTCACATGAATAAGATTTGTATATATTTTTACAGTGGCACAATTTTTCAAATGTATAAATGTGAATACATTTTAATTCAGATGTGTAAAGATCTACAAATGCATTGCAGTATTTATATAGATGAACACCAATCACCTGGGCAAAGAATTTGCTAATGTATTGTGCAGCTTTGATTAAGAAGTAGTTTGTGCATCGTAGTGCCTAGTTCTATGGCTTCATATTCATAACTAACAGTTTGAATGTTTAGCTACTACAAGGTAAGTACCCCTGAAATTGTAGCCACAGTGTACTTGAAAAAGTCGGTGCAGAAACATATATACTTATCATTATAGCTTTCTTGTTGCTGGAAAATGACTCAAATCTCTTTTTAACTTCACCATTTATAGGTTTTCTAGAAGTGCATTTTTGTATGTCAGATTTAATGACTGTCCCAGAAATGCCATACCATTCCTAATACTGTTTCTATCCACAAAATGCTAATCAAAACAATATGTTTGTTTCTTAAAATAATAGTTTAGTAATCGTTCAAAGTTCCCTCCACAGAAATTGCTTTAGAATGAAATTGTATGTGGTCATGAAAAGTGGGAAATTTAAGGGTATCATAGTACAGAGGTCTTCCATCAGAACAATTTTTTAAAAGTTGCTTGTATCTGTCAATTGTATGTGTGTGTGTATTTACTGTTAATTTATGGGCTTACAATTTAAATGAAGCTTGTAATTTATAATAATATGTGTATCTAAGGCATAAAATAAACCAAGCACAGGGGTAGCTCTGATCAGATGTAAAAGGAGGCCATAATGGTACTTGAATTAAATTGGGCGAAGGATACATCCAGTAATCATTGTTCCTTACATTATTTTCCCATTTTAAATTACTTGTGCAAAAGCAGCTATTTGCTATAATAAATAGTACAGTACTGGCACATTTTTTCAGGACTGGAAATTAAAACTCAGAAGAAAAAGAAGAAAAAGACAGAATGTTAAATATGTTGTTTTCTTGCCCTATTGTGGAATTCTACTGAATAAAAAGAATGGGGAAAATTGAAGTGGATCTGCTTACAGATCCTGCATTTTACTGCCTCCTTTATATTGTTTAATTTTATTGTACTTTTAAACTTTCTATGGTGTCATTAACATTTATGACTGTTGCAGTGTCCTGGGGTCATGTGATCACCTTTTGTGACCTTCTGACAAGCAAAGTCAATGAAGAAGCCAGATTTTTTACTATATTGTTTAATGTGATCTTCTAAACAAGATAAAATGGAATTTTTATCTTGCTTCTTTTTAAACAATAAAATTTATTTTAAAAAAATGAAGAAGCCAGATTCACTTAACATCCGTGATACTAAGTTAACAATTGCAATGATTCACTTAACAACGATAGCAAGAAAGATCATAAAATGGGGGAAAAATTTAATAACTGACTTGCTTGGCAACAGAAATTTTGGGCTGCTGTGCTCAAATTGTGGTTGTAAATCAAGGACTACCTGTAATGTGAGTTATTACATTAAAAAAAAACCCATTCATGGCACACACAAATTGTCACAAGACCATGCAGGTATTGAGAAGAATGGAAGGATTTTACAAAAAGAAATAAATAAAAAGAATATGTCACGCTCAGAAACTCCATAAATCTGTTAATATTTTATTTCTTTCCCATGAGTATTTGTGGTTCAGTCTTCAGAACAAGAGTTCCCTTGCCAAAAAACAATCTGAAAACACTGGAAGAACTTGAAACCTCTGTTCAAAAGGTTCAATGATTGGGAGCTTTGATAGCTTTATTTCATTGACAGAAATCTCAGCTGTTGAACACAAAGTTATTGTGGTGAGCATGGGAAAGAATCAGAGATAAAATATGTAGATTACTCCACTTAATTTCAGTCTTGACTGGACAAGACAAGACCTCCTTTGAAGGAACTATAGTACTAGGGTTCAGTATTAAGTCTTGTCATAAATGGATACCCTCCTCTTGTATAAATCGAAATGTTCATAGATTCCATCCTGAGAAGGCTAAAACGGGGTTACGGTATATTAAAAGCTTACATTTAGTCCTTTCATCTCCTGCCCTGGCCATGTGAAATTCCATCCCCATCCATTCCAAATCTGCTGTTTCTCTTCAGTAGCAATGGTGGTGGTGGAACAGCAGCAGCTTATCTCTTTTCTGCATCTGAACTAAGAGCAGCTTAAGGGAAGTGGGGGGGGGGGAAGACCTTTCCCAGAACAATGTCAGCACTGTTCTTCTTCATGGAACTGCTAATTAGCCAAACAAACACTGGAGAAATTTGTGATTTCTGTCCTAAGTAGAATGTTCTGTTGCACATAGGTAGTCCTTCAAACTGATCCTGAGCACATGATTTGAGAAGGGTTCTACTTTATATCAGAGCATTACATATAGTATGTAATAATCAGCTGTGCATACTCTACAGTGGATAACCGTACATTAAAAGTTCTGCTTACCGCCATAACATAAAGAGGAATTCTGCCTTTGAATATTTGTCCACATAAGCAGATGTTATGTAAAAAAAAAAAAAAGGCTAGCTGTTCTTGAGCCTAGGACAAAAGTTCCAGTCAAACCTTTTGCCCGATGGCTATTGTCATTATGCACAGAGATCTTTTTTTCTCCTTGTGATTTAAAACTTAAATGTGAAATCTACCAATTGGACTTCATGTTACGATATCTACATAATCTAAGAGAAGATTGTAATCTTCAAGTGTCCATAAAAAAACTGTATAATTTGAAAAAAATGGATTTTGAATAACTTCAAATTCATTTTCCCTGACATCTGCAGAATTTTCAATTGGCAAAATAGGGTCCTATAAAATGATAGGCAGATAGAATGGGCTTTTTTTTAATTGCTTGACAACTTCAGTAAGGTAAATGCAGATATTCATTTCCCATCAGCAAGAAATCAAAATGTGGTAGAGCTACTTGGCAAGTCAGATGAAAACAATGTTTTGCAAACAATAAGCAAATTTTACCTATACTTCCATATCTTCTAAAAATGGTTATACCTCCCAATTACCTTAATTCCAAGAAATTTGTTTTATGACAGAGCTTATACACATAATGTCAAGAAACAAAATCCAATGTTGATGAAGAAAGTATATTATGTTTTTATATATAAAAAGAAAATCATTGCTGATTATTTAAATATAATGTGTTGATTTTGTATGGAATTGAAGTTTTATTTCTCAGTTGCATAATTCTAGCCACCATAAATAATAAGCAGAACTTTGTAATAAAAACATTATTTTAAATGTTCCTTATTTGTGATTCTTATATATGCAACATCAGCTTAAAAGCTGACATACATAAATAGTCTTGGTGTAAAAACAGTTGAATAAAATAACAAATTTCTCTGTTTTTAAAAAAATTATATACATTGTATGCCTCTTATGTACAAAACTACCATAGTATAGAATCACTTCTTATTCAGTGTATTCTTTGTTGGATTATGGGTAATGGGTTAACTAAACAATTCACTATTATAGCCCTGACAAGTTTTCTATCTTTACAAAATTATGAAGTATTTCTGAGATTTTTGCTAACATATTGTCAAAGTGGATTTTGAAGACACTGTGTGTATATAATACACTTTCCTTCTCTGACAGTTATCATATGTACTTTATTTACAATACTAGATTAACACCAATCCTGAGTGGATACAAGAGGACATAATAGGAAAGATAAATAATTAGAAGCAGTGACAAAAATCATGGCTTGTTATGGTATTCAATAGGATGATAGTATGATCAGAGAAGAGAAGTAGTTGGGCTTTATAATCTCGGCATGCAAACCACATAAGAATGGAAGATAAGTTAACTTTCATTACTTTTAAAAAAAAACGTTTGCTGGGTCTTGGGATTTGTTATAACTTAGAATAATTAAATTTCAGAAGCATGACTAGTTTTTAGGACTATTCTTTTCTTTCTGAAATAGAATACCAAAAGCATTAGTCATTTTTACATAGGGATTTTTTTTAGCAAGAGATAGGTATTTGCCATTCATTGCACATAAACATGTAATTGTGATTCTAATATACACCAAATATAATAATTCCAATCCAAGATAGATTTTCCTTGGGATATCCCTGTGCTTCAATGGTTAGATGGCTTAGACATTGGTATATAAATATAGATCTTTTTAACAGATCTGTGTTGTTAATTTAGGTGAAATATTAATATACTTTGTAAGTCCATGTTTGGTATGCCATACATTATGCCATGTTTGTTATCCCATCCCTGAGATACAGATTGATATATTATTATGCTTGTGTCTTGCTGAGGAGAATGGACTTCTTATTCTGCTTTTTCTCCAAAATCTGCTGTTCAATGGGAAAGCAGTGAAGGAGGGTCACAACAGAATGTTGAGGATGTTAAGGAGCAAATTCTCATCCATGAGCAACTGCCTAGCAGAGTTTGGTCCCACTTGGAAAGTGATAATTCAAAAAGACTTCTAAAATCAATTATTTTAAGGGGTTGGTTTCATCTTGCATTATGGCAGCCTTCCCTGATATAGTGCCCTTTAGATATATATAGGAGCTACAACTTGTAAATATCTCAGCCAGCTTGTATTTGTTGGAAAATTCTTCACTACAAAATAATGCTAGCCACTGTTTCCAGGGTGGAAGAGCCTTTGTAGTTTTTCTTGACAGATGAAAAAAAGGGGCAAGAGCAATTGTTTATTCATCTATTGATTTGATCTTCTGGTTTTTAAAATTGGAAAGGAACTGTATTCACTCCGAGTAGCCTATTTCCCCACCAGTCACTCAAAGGGCTTAGTTAACAATGAAAAGAAACCACAAAGAAATGGTATAATTATAAGACTTGCAACATCTTGGCTAGGATTGGTCAAAACAATGACTGTTTTGGCATTTCTTCTCTACTGTAAAGATCAACTAAAGAAGATGGAAAACATGTGATTTTTAGAAGAGCTCATAACTGCTTTGGTAAAGCTGGAAAGATTTTCTTATAATAGAAATAACAACTGATTTCAAGTAACTTTAATGCTACGTTGAATTTTTGAAAGGAGCTATTTACTTCTTCCATTATTTATAGCAAATCCATAGTGAAACATGATATAAAAATGGATCATTCAAGTATTTCAGAATGCTATTATCACCAAGGTGCAAACAAGAACTCTTTTGTTGTTTAATTTTATAAATAGGGGTCAAAGGTAAGGAGAGGGCATATAATGCTCTCATCTGGACAGAGTCAATGGCATAGATTACTGATTCAGTGAGAAAGGAATCAGAAAGCTGGTGGTCTCCTTTTCATTGGGTAAATTCATGCAGAAACTAGACAAAGCATCTTCTTTGAATTCATAACTATCTGATGAAGTACTTGGTTAATTATATAATCTGAGATTAAAATATGTATCAACCTTTTAATGCTGAGAGTCACAGTTAGCACTGCATTATTACCATCTGGAATCACAGATGGCACATCTCTATGGTACCACAGATTTGGTAGCACGTTATGTTCTACTAACAGAGATTGTTAGTCCATGTGGCTGAGTACTGTATGTACTTCTTAAAGGAACTTCCCCAGACATACTATGTAGCCACAAAATCCCATTCAGTAGAAGGTTCCTCCCACCTTTTAGATTCTGAAGATGCTCCAGGCAATTTCAAATTACATTTGTGTTTCTTTGGCAAGGATGAATAAAGCTTTAGGCTTCAGGAAACGCTGATATTTATATTCTAAGTATCATTATGGGGCTGGGATGATCTTGTATAAAAAAAATTAGAATAATGATTTACACAATACATTTTCCTATGTTTTAAATTAAAAGTTAAAAGCTAAAAAGACCATGTCAGATGGGATACAGAGTTTATTGGTAACCAATAAATGAATGAACAAATTAATTAATTAATTAAAAAAGTTATCTGTGGCTCTAGTGGTGATCATAGGCATCACATGGCCTGCCTCCAACATAATGTATATAATTTATTCTACTTTTCATTTGCTTTATGTTAAAGTAATTACTGCCTCCTTTGTTTATCAAATAATATTATTTATATTTGATTTTTTGCTCTGGTAATGATGAAGTTTAACTTCTTTGAAAGTATAAACATAAACAAAATATTAGATTATTTAAACTTAATGAACTATTAAACCGTCACTTAAGAGTCATTTGGTTTTGGCATGGAAAAAGTTGATAATGAAAATCATTATTATGCTGCAATTTATAAAAAGCCTTAATATTCATTTGAGCCGTGGTGGTGCATAAGAGCTGTGATGATGCAGTGGTTAGAATGCAGTACTGCAAGCTAATTCTGCTGACTGCTGATTGCCAGCAGTTTGGCAGTTCGATTCTCACCAGCTCAAGGTTGACTTAGCCTTATTTCCTTCCAAGGTTGTTAAAATGAGGACCCAGATTGTTGGGGGCAATAGGCTGACTCTATAAACTGCTTAGAAAGTAAAGCAGTGTAAAGCACTGTGAAGTAATATATGTCTAAATGCTATTGCTATTAATATTCACTTTTCCATCTTTTAATGTGGAAAACCCAACCCCCCCAACCCATTATAAAAGAAGAAGGGGTCAACTTTATAAAAGCTTTGAGGGGCTAGAAAGAAAAAAATGGAAAACCCATAGGTTTTGTTTCTGTATTTTCTTGTTCCTAAAATCTTAGGAGTTTTAGCTTATGCTTCAAATACTTTTGTTTTTGTCACCACTTTAGATTCTGATTAAGAACTTCAATTTTCAGTGTACAAAAATATAAATTGCATAGACTGCAGAAATAGTTTTCATTTTTATAAAAAATATTTTGGGGTAACGGATGTTGATTTAGATAATATTTGATTCAGATTTAGATTTTGTTATTGTTATTCTCTGTTATTTGGTGAGCTTCATTCATTATTTGTGAGGGTTGAATTTAAATCTTTAACCTTCTTTATGCAGGTTGTTCCACCTCTCTGCTACTTTTCTTTAGCCTCCAATATGTTCACATTTTCCAATTCATATTGAAAATCACTGTCCGCATTTTGAATATCCAGTTCTAACAACAGTAAGAATAATGAATAAATTAAAGTCACACATTTTTTTTTTCATTTAAATACCAAGCCTTTTCCCTTTAAAGCTAAAGCATAATTACATTGATATAAAGACTGATTTGTCTAAGCCTCTCTAAAATTCTTTGTAGAAAGACAAAGAATGAGAGATGGGAAAACAAGAACAAGAAACACCCTCTTTGAAAAAAAAGCTGAAGTTGCAGTTTATGCACTAATAGGATTAGGTTATTCTCTGCCAAAATCTTCAACTGATCTTTAAATTGGGGCATGACTCTGGGAAGAAAGACTGGGACTACAGTACCCCCCTTCTCTGTCCCCTCCCTAAGTTCTTGTTTTCATTTTACAGAACTATTGTGATGAAATCCACAGAGAAAGGCGCTGTTAATATAAGGCTGTCAACAGAGAAATTTCCAGCAAACAGTGAAGGGTGAACAAGCCTTTCTAAAGAAAGCGTGTGTGTGTGTGTAGGGAAAACAGTGGAAAGCCAAATAGGATTAAGAGGCAAATAAGAAAAGGTAAAAAAAAAAAAAACCACAACCCTCTAAGCCATTATTTTACCCTTTCACAGTTAATTTGATTTTTCCCCCCTATGCCAATTTTATAGAAGTACCAAGATAGAATACAAAAGAAAAGAAAAGAAAACAAATATGGGTGGTACATACAAAAAAAATCAGCTCTGGAGTTCACACAAAAACATTGTGTTCAAGAACATTTCATTTAAAATTTGACAAATTTAATGCAGGGCTTAATTAGAAACCCAAGAATGCATGTCCCTAAAACTTTATTGTGCCTTTGTGGATGTTTATACATTTAGATTTAAGAGTGAGAATTTCCTGGATATAAGATAGTAACATTTGCTTTTTGAGATATATTTTAGTTTTTCAGTGCCCATTTGAGAAATCATAGGGAATTAAATGCATACCTCTACACATTGATCACTAATGACAAACTTCCATTCTGGTACTTTCTCTGAAAAGTACACATGGCATTAATGTTTTGGGTAAAACATGATGTTCCTATAGTTTGCTATTTTGGATCTGATATCACTGTTCATTCATGATCATAGAGAGGAACAGTCTAACTTGTAAACTTGACATTCTCAAGGTGTTCAAAGCAGGCCTGCCCTGACATCTGAGTATACCTATATTGTGTTAGGAAAACCAGGAATAAAAGAAGCAAAACAGGAAAAAACAGTGACATGCCACAATCCATAATGTTGCAATTTCAAGGGTGGCCATCAATAATGTCTACATTTAGTTACTGCAGCTGTAGTATTTTTCACCAAAAGCATAAGTGTGTTCACCTTATTTGGTCTGGCTGGAAATTTGTCCATTGTTAATGCCATTTAAATTTGTGGTCTACGACCCCAACGTATATTATCTATAACTCGGCTTCTACTTCATTGTTGCCTTGCTCTCCAGGAGGTAAAGTTACAGGTACCATATCTTATCGATGGGCATCCCTGTGCCACAAAAAAAAAAAATCTCAAAATATGGTGGATAGAGCTATGGCTTTCAAAACTCTTTTTAACTTTTTGCCAAAAGGTTTTCCTCTGCCATGGTGCAATTTTTATTTGAAGGCACCCAAGTGTTTCACTCTTCCATTCTGAAAAGTCAGCAGCTAAAAGACATAACTTTTTCCTTCATACTGCAGTGCAGCTCATTCAAAGAAGAAGAGGCAAGACTAACAACTGTTCAATCATGCCATATCATATGACTGATTCAAAGTTCTGATGTGATGAATGTATAAATGATACTAACTCTTGGAACCCATGCATATTTATGTGAGATAATCTTCAAGTCTAATCAGTCTTTGTTCTCCATTTAATCTTACAAAGGTATCTTAAAAAACAAGGCCCATGGTCTCTTCACTTAATGATAATATGGTTTGTCGTCCCAAACCATTTAATGATAATCTTAATGGGGAAAAATGTCTAGAATCTGAAATGTTAGTGCAAATGAACTTTTCCTGCATATATGTGAATAGGGTTTGAGACTGATTAACTAAGAATTAATAGGAAGGATAAGTATAATTGCTAGGTCTATTTATTGGGAAAAGACATATTATACCCTCACTTTCTGATTTGCATTGGCCTTATCAGCTCAAAATCTGAGGAAACCAATATATTTGCAAGGGTCCTGTGTGCATTGTTATGCTGCTTGGTTTAGATAAAATGTAGTATTGTACTTGGTGTTCTTTAGCTACGTCAAACCTTGCTTCACAGGTAATATATATGGCATTGGTCCATACCACAAGTTGTGCAAGTTTCTCCTGCAAAAATATTGCTGCTTCTTAGGGATTAAGATCACTATTTCAATATGAACCCTGTGGACATAAAAGGCTAGAGGTAAAGACAATCTATTCATGACACACTGGAGATTTAGAAATGAACCCAACTATTACTTCAATACTCCACTTCTTCATTCTGCTTTAAATTTCCTCCCTAAACTTTATGTAAAAAAAGCAAAGAAATATGAATAAAGGGATACACTTCACCTCAGCAAAACATATTCCCCATGACCACTTTCAACAAAAATAGCAAAGTTCCTGAGCAACAAAAACACCTATTTCCTAATTCCTATTAACATACACCTGAGACAGAAGAGCTGGAAGCAGAAGAATACTTCCCGCTGGTTTGACAAAAGGGCTCAGCACGTGACAACTTCCAGCCAACCTTGACCTCACAGCTGACCTCAAGAAATCAAACAGGGTGTGTATCTGCTTAATATCTGGATGAAGGAAATTCTACTACTGTATCTAAATAAGAAAAGTTGAAAAAGTTTGCAATGGCAAATTTTCCATATTGTTGCCAAGAAAATTATACGGACATATCCATGGAATGATTAGAAGACAAACTTAGCTTAGAGGACACTTTAACTTCATGAAAAATGTGCAGTTAATTAATTGATATACCCAGTTAAGTTTATGATCTGCATTTATCTACCTACATATATATAACCTGGTTTATTTTGCTGAGTTTATATTGAATCTGCCTCCTCCTCTTGCTCCTCCTCCTTCCACACCATGCCAAATACTTTTAGTCTGGATTAAAGCCATAATATGTTGATGAAGATATTAAAAACTTAATCCCTGATCTGTACTTTTCCAAATATCTATCATTTATTTATCCATTCATCTAGCCAACAAGCTATCTAGCTCTCTAGCTCTCTAGCTATCATCTACATAAGGAGTGTCAAACTCGCAGCATCATGGTGGCATCATGTGACGTATCAGGACTTTTTTCCCCTTCGCTAAACTGGCCATGGGCATGGCCAGCACATGACACAACTGGCCTGCAGGCCAGTAGTTTGACAGCCCTGATCTATATCATCTTTCAATCATCTATCATCTATCTCTTGGCAATTCCAATATTTTGATTTGAAGTCACTGAGATGTATTTCAGATTAAATATAGATAACCTTTCATTTTCAGTCTTGATTTGCAAAAAGGGGATACCTGTTGAAGAATTCTTTGGGGGGGTTCCAATTTTTCTTTTAGACAATCTTTATAAAGCAAAAAAGTTATAGGGATAGCCTCTTGTTTGCAGAAAAAAGCAGTGCAAGATGACGAAGAGGAAAGAATTTTTATAGAAATTTAAAAATGTATATTTTTAAAAATGATGTCCTTCCCCAGTGGTACAAAGGTATGCACATGCACACACATTCAACCCATTAAGTCACTATTTATTAAGGATATATACATGGCCCATCTCAAGTTAATGACTATGGGCAGCTAACATTGTTTAAAAAAATATAAGAAAGAGAGAGGGGGGGAGGGAGGGAGAGAGAGAGAGAGAGAGAGAGAGAGAG
>JANHJO010007471.1:2081-20622 GCA_032468235.1 Pseudoxyrhopus heterurus | reverse complement strand
AGATGAAAAATGTTATTGCATTTTTTTTTAAAGTGCAATTCTGTGATACAGTGAGAAATTTTGTAATTGTATTCATATGGAATTAGCAGTGGATCATAAAATGTAATTGACTTCTCTGATTTTTTTTAATTGACTAATACAGAAGTCAATGGAAGCTATTATATGCCTTAGACGTTAGGTGTCTTAGACTTCAAAAGAGCTGATTTCAACAAACTTAGAGAGAGCTTGGGAAGAATTCCATGGATGAAAATCTTAAAGGGGAAAATAATTCAAGACGCTTGGGAAACTCTGAAAAATGCGATTATAAAAGCCTAGTCCAGCACAATACCATGAGAAAATAAAAATAAAAAATCCAAGCATAAACCAGCATGATTGCATAAAGAACTCTCTGATAAACTGAAAGACAAAAAGGACAAAGCTAAGGCTTAGAATGAACTAAGACTTGCAACAATTAATAATGTTTTGTCAACATGTAAAAAACAAGAAAAAAGTCAAGGAAACAATCCACTAATGAGAGAAGATGGCAAAGAGGTAATGGGCAGCAGGGAGAAAGCAGAGCTGCTTAATTGATTCTTTGCAACTGTCTTCACCAAAGGGAAAAAAATACCCCAACCTACCAAAAGCAGAACCATAAAAGGAATTCAAATTAAATTAGGCAAGAAAATGATAAGACAATTCCTGTTCATCCTAGACAAGTTCAAATCACCAGGACCAGTTGGATTACACCCAGAGTTTTGAAGGAGCTGGCAGACATCTCAGAACCATTGAACTATATCTTTAAAAATCCTAAAACAATGGAGAACTACCAGAGGAATGGAAAAGAGCTAACATGGTTCCCATCTTCAAGAAGGGGAAAAATGGATCCAGGAAACCACAGACCAATCAGCCTAACATCTATACCAGAGAAGATCCTGGAAAAGATAATCAAGCAATAAATATGTGAACACTTAGAAGAAAGCAAAGTCATAACCAGAAGCCAACATGGGTTTGTCAAAAAGATATCATGCCAAACAAATCTTACTGCATCCTTTAACAAAGTAACTAAATTAGTAGAACAGCAAAATGCCATGGACAAAGTATACTTGAATTTCAATAAGGCATTTGTCAAAGTAAATCACAACCTATGTCTTGGTAAGTTAGAAAAATGTGGGATAGATAGTATCACTCCTAGATGGACATATAGCAGGCTGACAAACTACACTCAATGTGTAATCCTCAATGGAACTACATTTACATGGAGGAAAGTATGCAGTGGCATATCCTAAGGCTCTGTCTTAGCAACAGTACTCTTCAAAATCCTCATAAATGATTTAGAAGAGGGGATAGAAGAGAAACTCATCAAATTTGCAGACAACACCAAGCTGGCAGAAATAGCCAAATTTGCAGAAGACACACTCAAGAGCCAAAAGGATCTTGACAGATTCTAGCTAACAAAATGAAATTCAATGGTGAAAAGAAGTAAGGTTTTACACTTAAGCAAGAAAAACCAAATACACAGGTATAGAATATCTGGCTCAGCAGCAGTAATTGCAAGAGGGATCTATAAATCCTAGTGGACAATCACTTAAATATGAGACGACAGTGTGCTGCAGCCACCAAAAAAGCCAATGCAGTCCTAGATTACATTAACAGAGAGAGAAAATCAAGATCACATGAAGTGTTAATATCCCTTTATAATGCCTTGGTAAGACTGCATTTGAAATATTGCATCCAGTTTTGGTCACCATGATATTAAAAAATGTTGAGGCTCTAGAAAGTGTGCGAGAAGAGAAACAAAGATGATTAGGGGGCTGAAGGCTAAAACATACGATGAACGGTTGCAGTAATTGGGTATGTCTAGTCTAGTGAAAAGAAGGACTAGGCATGATATGATAGCAGTGTTCTAATATTTGAGGGATTGACAGAAAGACTAGAGGATCAACCTATTCTCCAAATAGGTTGCAGGACAAATAGCAGGACAAGAAACAATGGGTGGAAACTTAACAAGGACAGAATCAACCTACAGCTAAAGACAAATTTCCTGACAGTGAGAACAATTAACCAGTGGAATGGCTTGTGTCTAGAAGTTGTGGATGCTCCATTACTGGAGATTTTAAAGAAGTGATTGGACAGCCATTTGTTGAAATGGTATAGGGTCTCCTGGTTGAGCAGGGGATTGGACTAGAAGGTCCCTTATAATTCTCTTATTCTGTTATAAGCCCTTACTAAAATTATATGTAAGAGATGACATGGCACTAAGTGATGACTACTCAATACTCACTGTGGTCAGCCATAATAATTCAATTAACTAATGTATAGATTTAATACATAGTAAATAGAACTTCTGGCTGTTATGATAGAACTTCTCAGTCTTAGCAAAATGAATAATATGACAGACTTCACTTATGACTGAAAAGATAAGTGAAATAGAAAGTAGAAAGAAAAATGGGCTTTGACTCTGCAGTCATCAAAGGGTGGTCACAGAAAAAGAAGATTCTGCAAAAAGCTAAGAAGGAAATCCATTAGGTTTAATATTAAATAACATAAGCAATCACTTTTTCCTCAGGATCTTGGCTTAGAGAGTTCTGGAAGAGTCAGGCTATACAAAATCAAAAAAAAACTTGCATCTGGCATAGTAACTGTCCTTGGAACTGTGCAAAGAGGTGGTCACTTTAGCAATGCTTTGAATGATGCAATTTTATAAAATAGAACAGTCTTCTGTAATAGCAAAGTATCCACTTATTTTATGTTGCTTACACTTGAGCTTTCCCTACCTCCCAATAGTGCATGCAAAAATCTCTGCTGATTCCTGGAAACGCAGGTGAAGGCTTGAAGGTGATACAAGTCACCTTATTAAGTACAATCCAGTTGTCTCTGCAGTACAATCAAAACTATGTTGCCTGTGCAAAAATACCTTTTTGAGACAAACCCAAACCACTCAATCATAGAAAGATGTCAGCTAAAAGTTACAATAATGCAAAATGTATCACTCACAAACACCATCTGTCTACATGCCTGTTTTCCTCTTACTTAATTTGCAGGATTGATGGAAACACAGCCCTCTACTGTGACATCTATCCATCTGTCAGTGTACAGATCCAAAAAAATTTTGCAAAAAGCAAGTGGAAGGTAAGTAACTTGATGTTGCTGTCCTGGGATTTTATGCTCTGGTATTCTTCTGTCAGGAGCATGGAGATAAAATTCCCATTAAAACTCTCATTCCAAAAGCCTTACAAATAATACCCAGGTAGCTAAGGATTTAATACAATTTTGGACATGTCATATGGTAGCCATAGCACTTAGCACTTAAGACTTATATACCTGCTTCATAGTGCTTTACAGTCTTCTCTAAATGGTTTACAGAGTCAGCATATTGCCCACAACAATCTGGGTCTGCATTTGACTGACAAAGTATAAAATGAATTTCCTCAGTGGAAACAGAAATATTTGGCAATTTGTTATCTAAAGGGTTATATTAAGGGTTGTATAAGGGTGTTATGTAAAGGGTTATATAAAGTGTGGGGGCGGAATGGCTCAGCGGTTAAAGATGCTCAGCCCCCTAGAGTTGGACATGAGCAGACAAGGGAAACCTTTATCTTTTATATAAAGGGTAGCAAATAGAAAGGCCTGCCATCAATTTCAAAAGATTCATCTCTCTTCAAAAAATTATAACATCTTCACTGCATAATTTAGACTGCAGAAATGAGTGGGTGGGCAACCACTGGATGCTTGTTCCTTTTCTCCTTTTTAGGTTATTTTTTGGGGGGGACAGGGTTCTTATTATATATTATTTTTTTAATATATTGTGAGTTACACAGAGTCATTTGGATTTGATGATTGATAGAGCGATAGATAAGCAATATGGAGTGGTGCGGTGCGGTGCGGTACAGTGCAGTGAGGTGCTGTAGAGGTGGAGCTCTCGCCTCACAATCAGGAAGCACTGAGTTTGATCCTAGGTAGAGGCAGACATTTCTCTCTCTGGGCACACTGAGAATATATCTGCTGAGCAAAACTCCACATTGGTGACAGGAAGTGCATCTGGCCATTAAAACACTCTGCTAGCTCCATTCAGTTGCCCAGACTCCACCCCACAAGAGATATGGGGTCATTAAAAGAAGATGATGATGATGTATAGGCATCCTTCAGTCTCATAGAGACTATGTATCATGCTCCGGGTGGAGATCCAGAGCACAATAGCCTGGGTAGTTATTATATGGAGGATAGGCTGTTACCCAAGCAGCAAATCACCCCTCTCCACACTGCTGAAAATAATCCAATGGAATGGCAGGCCGATACGATTGGTTTCAGCTGCATCGCAGGAGTTGCCAGGTTCACCTAGGATCGAACTCACAGCCTCCTGATTGTGAGGCGAGAGCTCCACCTCTAGGCCACCATACAACCCCTGATGGTGGTGATGATGATAATGATGGTGATGATGATGATGATGATAGAGATAAGAGATATAACTTTTAGATGCACTTACTAGGAAGTAAGCTCCATTGAACATAGGATCATTCACACTCAGACAAGTATCATAGAATTGCACTGCATGTATTATATGCACTTTTGTACATTTTTGTTGCAGGGGCAGACAAAATATTTTGTAACTGAATTTGCAAGCTTGTAAACATTCATTTTAACTGCCATGGGCATCAGGGAGCATTTTGATGTCATGATGACATCAACAGATCCCACAGAGTACTTTTAAGCCCATTTTTCCCCTCTTGTGAATAGTGGAAAATCTGTTTTTAGCTGTGCTATTTCAAAGTAGATTCCAAAGTCCTGTTAAGACACCCTTCCACAGGAGGTGTAACAACAATAAAATATTGTTAACTGAATTACATTGGTCAAATTTCAAAAGTCTCTAAAGGGTCAGACAAAAATATAAGCAGTATAAAGCTGCTTATAGCTTGTGTTCCATGGTTTATTGTACATCATTCTCAAGCATTCATACCATATTCAGATAAATATACATCAACTAAGTTTCCTTGTTACTTTTTACTTATAGTGAATGGAATACTAGTGAGATCACAAAAACTTGAAGTCTGCTTCCAATATCTCCCTAGGTAAATTTTCAGCAGCGGTTTATGAACATGCTCAGCATTCTTCAGTCTGGTTTTATAGAGAACTTCAGGTATATAATTTTCATAAATCTGATCATCTTCTCCTTTACTAGCAAGCCTTCAATGCTGCAGCTGTGGTCCATCATATGAAAAAACTACACATGAATGGTCATCATGCAGAGGACAATGTCAAAAGCCAAGTACAAGTACAAATTACATCAAGGCCTAATACATCATCCATTACTTACAAGGAACAATCAAGTCAAGACACCAAGAATTTGATCCCTGTATTATCCTATCAGAATACTTCAGATCTTTGTGGCCTACATGCCAAGGAGACAGAAAGCAAATATTTAGATAACCCGGGGAGCACATCAGTCCATATGACTTCTGTAACTACAACAGATAGCCAGAGCCATCCAAGCAGACCTTCAGTTAGCTGTACTCCAGAAGGTGGGACGCGTTCCAAAGTGAAGGCAATGTTTTGCTCAGAAGCAGTACTCGTAAAAAGAGATGCCAAGACATAGTAAGTGTCCTTTGGGATGGTCAAACTAAGTTTCTAATTGTCAAGCAGAGATTTCAGTAGCTTTCCCAATCTGCTATTTCTAATTGTTGGCTACACTATCTATATATCATAGTAATTGGGTTGTTAGCATATTTGAACATTTGGCAAACACTTGAGAAAGTTGGTATAAGTAACGTGGCATCAGGAAAGGAGAAGATGAAAAGCAAAAATCCCTCTTTGAGGAAGATGGGCAGTTCAGAAATATGAAATATAAACAAACAAATGAATGAATGAATGAATGAATAAATAACTGTGGATTAGGAAACATAATAATTTCTATTTCACTTATTTTGAAATGCATAAATTTCCTTTATTCTACTTGTTCAACCAAGGGAACTCATGATATAACAATAACAGAAACAAAAACAACTGTTGTAGTAAATAAATGAAAAATAATAAAATAATAATAACCTTGTATAACAATACAATGTTTAATAATGAAAAATAAGGAACATTATTATGGTCCAATTATTTTTAGACTAAAAATCTCTGGCCATTAAATACTAGCTAGAGTTTATGGAAGGTAACTGACCAATTGAATCTGAAAACATTGCCTAAAATGAACTATTCTGATAGGCATATCTCATAACCATAATTATGTGAAGCTCTATGATCGCATTCATCAATTCAATGACAGTTTGTGTTATGATTTTATCTGTCTACATTAAAAGGTCAGGATGGAAGAAGCATGGTTTGAATATACATTGCCATCTTCTTCCATAATGTGAAAGCTTTGCAGTCCACATATAGTATCACTGCATGCATACTGGAGGAAGATACAGAATAGAAAACAAATAGATGAGTAACTCCATTTGTACTGCATTAATCCTGTTGAATTCCACTGAGCAGAAGAAATATGCATCTTATGCAGTGGATGGTAGTTTGCATCACCTTACCAAGCCATGGGTTAGATTATGTACAATATATAGGTTGCAGTATATAGTGTGTGTGTGTGTGTGTGTGTGTGTTTAATAATGCATCATACACTAATTGCAAAAAAACCAACAGTTTTTTGCTTTGTTTTCCTTTCAATCTTCTCTTTCAAACTCAGTCACTTCAACTCAGAAGTCCTTGTTCCAGTCAAAGCCACTAATCACACCTATTTTGGCAGTGGACAAACTGGTGTTTGCTTGGTAATGTGATTGAAAAAAAACTACCATAAGTATAAAACATATACCTTTACAGGTAAGTATATGCATACAATTCACATTCACTTTTCTAGCGAAGAATAGTGGAGGATTTAAATATTGCTATCATTTCATGATCTCCCAATTATGTTGAGTGCAGAGCAAGGGAATGTCTTTACTGTCATGTCAGCAGTTTTGTTCATGGAAAATTGTGCACCCCAGCCTTCAATATGGAGATGTCTGGATTATTTTGCCCAAGCTGGAAGAGTAGGGAGGCAGGAAAAACCAAACTTGAATCATCAGCTTATTCTACAGATACCGAGACCAATAAAGAGTCATATTCTCATACATTTTTTTCCAACGAGTCTCTAATTGCTCCAAAAACATAACACCTTTTTTAAAATCATTAATACACCTCTTCTACAATGGAGGGTATATTTTTGTCTGCAAGCTCTCTCTCAAATGATACACATTTCTATATACTAAGGGACATCTTTGAAATCTTCATAACAAAAGAACAATCAACCAGAGGCCACATCAGATTCAAAAAACAAGAATGACACATGGTGGTTCTTCCAAGCTGAGTTCTTTATTGTTTTCACAACTGTAGATAGAATCTTACCAGACTAAATGCTACTGTCTGCATTTAACATATACCCTGAGAACTATTAGGGAGGAGCTGTCTTCACCCTCTTTCTCTCACACAGAATATCTCGACTGAGTTGTCTCTTATTTCTCTGAAATACACCCCTTCCCTTCTTGAAATCCAGCTTGCTACACTCCATCACTGGCCCTAAAATTATCTAGGATGTGCCTTGTTCCAGATAGCTACCATAAACTAACAAATAGTTATTTTTCCGTTATATGATTATATTGTATATTATATATTGTTTTCATCACTTATAGTCTCAATAGTAAGATTGTTTATATATAGATATTACTATTTTAATATATTGTGTTAGCAACACTAGCTTTTAGATATCTTTTATAGTTTTCACTGAAACAATGGTAATTTTTATTGATGTTATTGAATACTCTTCTGTGACCCAATAAAATACAGGTTAAAAAAAGAAATTGATTTTTATGAGACTTTATAATTATTATTTTAATAACAGTATAAATAAGTATAGAAACTCTGCTAATTAATTTAGTTTAATAAGAAAATGAAAACAGACAGAAAACAACTTTTGGTTTGAAATTATTATATTGTGCATAAAACTATATAGTAATTTTTGCCAAGTTACTTTCTTCACCACAGTTCAGTATCTGTTAGGTAAGCGACAAATCTCTACAAATCTTTTTTTCAAAAGAAACCAAGATTTCCTGGAAATTTTTTTCCAATAAAATGCATATCATATGAGTTCTATTTTATTCCTCTTTTTTCAGAAGGGCTGCTTGATACTCCTATTGAAAACTGACCATCAAATATCAACCATGCAGAAAGGGAAGGCCTGTCTTGAACAATGCCATGGATGACTATGTTCCTAGATGCCCACAGATGATATTTTCTATAAAGTACATCCATAGAACTGAGAGTTCATATGGTTCAACTATCTTGAAATATTAGAGGGTTGTTTCATATAAACAGGAAAACAATTCTTAAAAGAAAGGTTCTGTAATCAGTGGATAAACATGATCAAACTCTTTCTTTTTCCTTTATCGGGAAGGTGGGGATACATGTTTGTACATCTGTGCTTGTTCAGTAGAATAAAGAGCAATTGCAAGGGGTGCAGACAGTGTTGTTTTTGTGTTGAGTGCATTAAAGCAGTTGGTTGAAGCAAAAAATATCCCATGCTGGCTTGCTTGTGGCCCTTTAATTCATGATACAGAAGCAATTTGCTCAGAATGCTTGTTGACACTGCCATTTGTTCCAGCACAGTTTGCATGAGTTGATTCCAAAGGAAGGAGGGGGCACCGTCTCTACTTCATTCATTAATTTCTGCTTGTCAGTTCTGGAATTGTACATGTAATATACATTGTTCAATAAAAATTTATCGGTTCTTAAATGCCTGATAGTTATTTATTGATGAATACAGGTGACCATTCTCTCAGTGTCAGATTTGTTTCTGGCATTACAGGTAGTTCCCCAACTTACACAATGGAGTCCAAAATTTCTGTTGTTAAGTGAGTCTATTGTTAAGTGAGTTTTGCCCCATTTTATGGCCTTTCTTGCCCCAGATGTTAAGTGAATCACTGCAGTTAGTACATTTAGTAACCTGGTTGTTAAGTGAATCTTGCTTCCCTATTGACTTTGTATTTCAGAAGATCCCAAAAAGGGATCACGTGACCTTGGGACACAGCAATGGTCATAACCATGAACCAGTTGCCAAGCATCTGAATTTTTATCACATGACCATGGGAATGCTGTGAAGGGCATAACTGTGAAAAACAGTCATAAGTCATTTTTTTCAGTGCCATTGTAACTTTGAACGGTTACTAAATGAACTGTTATAAGTCAAATACTACCTGTAGTTTATCTGCAAACAGATATTTTATATTAGTAAAAAGAACTGGTGGTGGATTAAAAAAAATAAAAAGTCTTATAATGGGCTATGAGATCCAAGAAACAGACACCATTGTTTATTTATATTGCTTTCTTAATCTTGCTTGAATCCAGATTTTGCTTGTATGGAACTCATGCAAAAGTATATCTTTCAATTTTTTTAAAAAATGCTATCAAGGATGTTTGAATTTAAGAGATTAATTTTAAATATAAGGGAGTATTGGAGTGCTACAACAAATAAATTAGTACAGCCACTTCTGTTTTTTTCTTCCTAAAGCTTAACCTACAGCAACGTTTCAAAGCTAGAGAAGATGGAAACATTTTCTTTGCAGATATGAAGAAAGCAATCTTGATAAATTAAGCAGAGGAAAGGATTCATCAGGAAAGGAGCAGAAACTGTTCTAATCTGTACAACTGGCATAATATGCAACTCGTTGACTTATATTATCACGAATTGTTTCCACTTTTTTTTCCAGGCCTTCCAGCCTGGCTGACTTGAGGATGAAGGCACTGTTACTCTCCTGTAGCTCTGTTTCTAAAGCTGAAGAATGAAACAGAAATAGGTTAGATGCAAAGAAACTATTTTCCCTCTCTAATTCATTATAACATTGTATAGGTAACCATTCAGCCTGTTCTGTTTTTCTATAACATCTTTTAACATGTATTCTTTTCATGCAATGCCTGTTCAATACAATAAGGCACCCCATATGCAAAAACTACGGGCTGCACATGCTTGCCCCTCCCTCTTATTCTTTGGAGATTTGTTCTGCCACCTCAGTCCCTAACTATCCTGTATTGAATGTTAAATGAGGACAATTCTACTGATATTGGTTTGAAAGACAGTAAAATTCTATGAATAGGATACCCTGCTTAGTTTTCTGATTTTGCAGAATGTTGCTTAAACTCAAATGAGCAAAAAAAGAATATCACAGAACAGAATATTTGTAATTCAGGGTTGAACTGTGAGGTCCTTGGGATTCGCTGAGCTTGGTTGCTTTCTTGTAGACATCTCATTACCAAATTAGGTAATCAGTGCAAGAAAGAATGGGGTTTGCTCTCTTTTTATGTACTAGTGACTTGCCCTGTCAGTGTTGGCGGGAGTGTTCTTGGTGGTTCCTTAATTAGACTGTTGTTTATGGTTAGTTTATTTGTCTGAGTTGGTAGTTGCTTGACTGGGGTATTGTTTATTTCTTGATTGCTGGTCTAGTATTAATCTTGCTGTTAACATCTAGATGAATTCAGATTACTCAACCAATTTATTATAAGTATTTATATAGTAAATCCTCTACATAGCATTATCTGTTGTTTTATGAAGCAAAATAATTATTCCTAGCTCTATTTCCATCTAGATGCCACATTTTTCTTCCCCATAACAGTAATAATAAAGAAATTTATTCAGCTTCCTTAAATGATTGGCAGAACTTGACCCAACATTAAGGAACTGCTGTATGTCACATAGCATCCAAAATCAGTTTTGCCTTTCTGTTTGAAAAAGCCTTGTCTCCTTCTGGTAGAACCAAATGAATGTGGACATTGACGTCAGCCAGCACTGGTAAATATATGCTCATCATGTTTTGCATGAGAAATTGTCTGGTGGCCTATTTAATAATATCAACATTCGTCACTGAATTCAGCCAACTCTGAGCAATAGTAACTGCTTCTCATCAGCCAGCTGCTAAATCTCTGGCTCTGAGAGGCACCTTCAATGAAAGACATTCATTAAAGGTACAGCTTTATCAATGAAAACAGTAACACTCCTTTAAAAAATAATATAACTGGCTTCGAGCCACTTAGTTATTCATACTACACCTGCCACAGGAGTCAGAGCATTTTATCTACACACTGGCTGCTTCCCAAAACATATTGAGCAAAGTTATTAGATCTGAAAGCTTTAAACTGAAGTGTCTAAATAGACTGTCAAAAATTGACTTGGCAAGCCATTATTATGGAACAAATCTGTGACTGGCTATATAACGCAGTATTTGTATTCTTCCTGAATGTCCATTCCATTAAAAGGGCAAGCTGAAATGCCTCACAGGATCACTATAGTAGCTTTTCATCTCTGTCTCTCTATAAAATCCTGTGGCTTACTTAGACCAGAAATGAAGTATCCAGATTTAAATGTGAAAAGTACATCCACATTTTGTTTAACATATACTTGGTATGAAATTGTTAGATTAAATGAAATTATTAGGCATAAAATTCTGCAATATTATATATGAAATTACTAAGGTTCAATGGTTAATTTATCAGAGAAGAACCTTGATATTATTTTTAAAATCTGGAATCCTGTATGGAATGCCAAGAATTGTGAGGTCCTATCTGATTTGGAGACTTGCCATGCAGGTAATCCTTACCAGCCATTTTGGCCATCATATTCAATGCTTCATTCAACAATGTGTTGGCCTCTGTGTGGGCACTTTGAATTCGGTCACCTTGGATGCCTAAATTTGACCCTTGTCCCATTCGCCTCTTCAGGTCCATGTATTTGCCATTCAATTGTTCAAATACCTGGGAGGGAGGGAAGGAGAGAGGGAAATGAGAACTAGTCAAACTTCCAATGGATATATTGAGTAGATAACATCAGAATTCCCAACTCCAAATCTCTAAACCTGAGATCACATGATGTTGGATAGCATTCTACTTAATCAGTGTTCCATTATTATTAAACACTGCTTTTCCCTCTTGCCTATTCCTTTTATTCTTCAAAAAGTGGTAATTCTTTTTACAGCAGACTGTTTTCTAATTTCTCCTGGCTGCACAGAACACACCTTCTTTTCACTGTGATATATTTCAGTTTGTCCACTTTGAAGAGTTTTCTTCATGAGTCTTTTATATAAAGATGACAACTACATTGAATACGTTTTGTTTGTTCGTCAATAATCAATTGTTTTATTGAATATAATCAAGCAAGGCAAATATCCTTGTCATTAACCATTTTTATTTGCAAATAATTCCTCTGGGACTTAAGATATTCTTCTGGTATGACTGGAAATAATGAGAAGCCAAAAGCACTTAATTTCCTTGCTGCATGCTATCTTTCCTTCTTTTGTAATTAAAATAATCTCAAGTAGGACATGGAATCTAGCAAGCAATAAATAAATAAATAAATAAGACTTGGTGGCACATTGTTATCCATGGGTGTCATATTGGAGAATCGGGTTAAATTATAATTGTAATGAACAAATTCTGTTTGTTCTTCAATATCAATTGTTTAGGCCTATAATTAAACAAAGCTTGGCAAAGCAAATGTACTGAAGAACGAATAAAATGAGGGGTGAGAGAGATAGTAAGAAGTCATTTCAGAGTTTGTCCTTTACTGAATGAGTACATCATGACTGGTCATGTGACTCTGTGATGGCCATTTTCTGAGAATGTACACGATATATTCTAAAAAAATGCAAATGGATATGTTCTAAAGAATGCAAAACGGACTATTGGCCTAAGAAGGTTGGGGACTTTTGCATTAGAGTGAATAGCCAACGTCATTTACAAGTCTCATAGCTAAACTGAGACAGGAGATCAGAACATTTACCAAGTATTTTTCCCAAAGACTGGCTGAGCAATACTGTAGCTTAAAGCATGCAACCCACTAAAATAATTTCCTATTTCCATACCTGCTGAGTGCTTTTTGCTTGCGCATGGGCTTCTGTTGCTTGTTGATGAGCATCTGCAGCCAATAACTGATTCTGGCTTGCCTTGTGCTGTAACTGGACAACCGTCTCAGTGAAGCTATCCAGTTGACTGGTGATGTCCCGCATATTCTCCTGAGCTGGAGTGAGGATAGTCTGAATCTGAACATTCCAAAGATGAAACTTTTTAGAAATTTTATAAACATCCCTGAATAAAATACTGGTTACATAAACAAGGAATATTCTATTAAGGTAATAAAGTAAACACCTATGGAAACCACTATTCTATGAAACAATGGAAGATTATCAATATGAAAGGAGAGCAGGCTGGTTTAGAGTGAACAACTTAGATCCATGATGGCAAACCTATGGCACGTGTGCCCAAAGTGGCACGTGGAGCCATGTCGCCTGGCATGCCAGCCATTGCCCAGCCCAGCTCCACCCCGGGATTTTTAAACAAAAAAAGAGCCAAAAAACAGCTGATTAAATTTAACAAACGGTTCAGGCATTTGAAGCTCAGCTGATCGGCGCTCTACACCAATCAGCTGTTTTTCGGCTCTTTTTTTGCCTAGAAATCCCAGGGGTCGCACGCGCATGCACGGAGGGCGGCACATTGCATTGTGGGTGCGGGCGCATGTGGGAGTGCACGGACGCACAAGCGCATGACCTGAAAAAGGTTCGCCATCACTGACTTAGATGTTCAATGTCAGAATCTAAGCACAAATCACTTACTTCATCAAGGCGATTTTGGATACGTTGGAGGGGAAAAGCAGAGTCATGAATGGTAAGTTCAGCTTCTTGAAGTGCTATTTCTCCTTGTTTCAATTTCTGCAGCACATCATCCACATTGCCCTCAATAGTACTGGCCTGGTTCCTAAGAAAATATTATGTTAATGAAATAAAGAAATGTTGCTTTATTTTCAAAAAGTTGCCATTCTATAGGCAATATATAATGGTGACCTGTTGAACAGAAGATGAACACGTACAATTAAAAGAGCAGCATAACATTACAGCTTCCAAAAAAGTAGAAATAAAGGTTTTAACACCATTGAAATAGCAATAGATAAATTTTGCAATCTACAGTATGTAGTTTCAATTCAATTAGTATAATACATAATGAAGAAGGATAAATGATCCAGTTAAAGGAACTTATAAGTTTTATATTAAACAACCTTTTGTTTAATTAAAAACATTTTTCTACATGAGAATTCCAAAAGTTTAAAATTATATACATATTCAGAAGGAACTTCTGCTAAACGATACCATAAATAAATGTATGTCAAATATTACTTTAATAATGGATCTATTTTCCTCTACTCCAAAGTTATCAAACTCTTGGCCCCAAATTGGAGAATGAAATATTATGTATACTAATTTAATCTCCTGAATGGAAAGCAGGATATAAATTTAACAGAAAAAGAAATGAATATTACCTGGCTTCTTCAGCCTCCTGCTGAAGCTGTTTGGCCTTAGCTATGTCTCCAGCAGTTTGGGCAATGATGCTGTCAGGACATTGCAGCTTAGCAATCAAATTCTGAATCTCAGTGATTTTCCTGAGAATTGTGCCAGTGTCAATTGGAAGATTAAGGGACAGGATGAAATTGCTCACTTGCTGAATCGTGGTAATATCAGCATCTGGATCTGGGGGGGGAAATACAGTAAATAAACTAACCAAAACAAACTGCATCTCTAATTCAGTCAATAAAATATTTTTGATATGCCTAGATCCCCACAGCATGGATATTTAAATACATGACAGATCAACCAGCCTTTTAGGTCATAAAGAAGATTAGGATTTTAAAGCAGGCCAAATAAAACAAATATTATATCATGTGGAATAGTGAAATCAGCAGCTGTTCCTATTAAACATAACAAACTTTGCTAGACACAAATTTTACAAAATAATGTCAAAATCCAAGTAGCAGAGGGCTTTCAAAATTCAGTGTGAAGTATCTATTAGCATCAGCTAGAAAGAAAACATTTATCTATATATTGACAAAGGTTCAGTGGATTTGTAAAAAAAGGAGAGTAAGGCTCAAACTGCAGTCTCTATTGTCTTTAAAGAGAAACCCAGAATGAAGGCTATGGTTTTTATACAGACGATGCTCTAGTTATGTACATGTATACAATTTTCTGAATCAAAGGAAAAAACATATAACCATAAACACACCAAATGTATCGCTAACACATTGAAGCACAGATACATTTTCTCATTGTCCAGGACAGATAATTATCTGTTATGTACAGAAATGTGGTGACTTAGCAGAGGAAGAGTTTCAATAAAGGGCTTGAGCTGAAACACATATTACAAGTATACTTTCAAGAAAATGGCAGTCCAGATTTTGATGAATGCTTTGAAAATGAGGAGTGGCTGCAGAAACTAGGCTATACTTAACAGACACTTTTTTCATCACATGAATCAGTTGAACAATACTATGCAAGGTACTGGAAAAATGTTTTGAGTTCAAGTGACAAGATTTGCATTTTTCAATAAGGCTGCCAGATGAAACCAGAATGTCAGAATATTGTTATTAATACAACCAACACCAACCTGGTTTGGTAAAAAGATCTAATAAGACTAAAGTTTTATAAATAATTCCACAGTGACACATAGACATTTCTATTCAATCTTTACAACATGATTTGCCTTGACTCAAAAGAGAACTCCCACATATTTTGAGTATAGTATGGAATGAAATCCACCTCATAACCTTTTGGATAGTATTCTGTACATTACAGTTATTATGCAAAAAGAATACTATTTTAGTTCTGTCAAATGTAGAAAAGAGAAAATTGATAGCATATATTAGTGCTTAAAAAATTGGGGTCAGAGGAATTGTGATTCACTGCTGTTTGCTAGAGTGGAAAGAACTTTATAAAATCCCTGCATTTATATATATAAAAATGGATGTGTGTGTGTGTGTGTGTATGTGTATACATCCCAGCATAACTCTGGAACACCTTGAGCAATTTCAACCAAACTTGGTACACAGATGACTTACTCTCTAGAAACAAATACTGTGGGGGTAAGACACCCCTAACACCCCTTGGGGTGTGTGTTCTGTGAAGATACAGCCTACAGCATAGTGAAGTTGCCATGGTAATGGCTTCACAGTACTCCATAAGGGGACATTTGTAACGGGGTCTGCCTGCACCACTACGAGACCAACACGATGTATGTCACGCAGAGACATTTCTTAACGCTTCTGGGGGCACAGGGAAAACATTTTTAACTAATTTGTCACCGAAATCAGGGCTCAGGGAGAAGTTGTTCTTGCTAATATCTCTTCAGGAATTGCGGAGACATTAATGGAAGGAGGGAGGACAGCCATTCCACACTTATGTTGCCACTTCACATCGCCATTCCTGTCTAATACAGGATTGGGATAAATAAATATAATGCAGGCAGAATTAAATTACTGTCTCTTCTTGAAATAAACCCCTCTGGACCCAATGCCAGCAATTTGGTGTTGCGCTGTCTAGGGGATGGCTCCCCATACATCACCTCTCAGGTTCTAATTTTTTTTTAAGGGCCATAACTATTAGAGAACGCTGTAATCCCCCGCAGCCAAGGCTTCTGGTGGCCAGTTGTCCACTGGTTAATCGTTCTCATTGTCAAGAAATGTCTCCTTAGTTCTGGGTTGGTTTTGTCCTTGATAAGTTTCCATCCATTGCTTCTTGTCCTGTCTTCAGGTGCTTTGGAGAATAGGTTGTAGCAATCCCTCAAATATTGGATTACTGCTCATCACTTTCTTATCATTTTCTCCCATTAATGGACCAATCAGTTCCTTGACCTTTTTCTTGTTTTTTACATGTTGGAAGAAGCTTATTTTTTTATTTTTGTTGTAAGTCTTAGGTCATTTTGAGCCTTAGCTTTTTTGACTTCATTTTTGCTGATATTTGCTGATATTCTGCTTTATGTATTGTATGTGCTTCTCTTTCCAATTTTTATCCTTGTCTTTTTTTATCTTTCAGTTTATCTAAGTATTCTTTGTGTAGCCATGCTGGTTTCTTTTAAGATCTCTTAAAATTCTCCTTCATTATAATTGTGCTAGACTGGTATTTTATAATCTCACTTTTCAAGGTTTCCCAGGCTTCTTGGTTGTTTTCGCCTTCAGGATTCTTATCCATGTAATCCTTCTCTAAGTTTATTGAAATCAGCTTTCTTAAAGTACAAGACCGTAGTTTGGCTTTGTTCTATTGCTTGTCCTTTCACAATGTTTAATTCCAAAATTGCATGGTTATTCTCGCCTCCAATGTTCTTGTAACATCATCACCTTCTATAATTTCATCTCAGTTAGTGAGAATTAAGTCCAGTATGGCTGACCTTCTTGTTCCCTTTTCTACCTTTTGGGAGACAAAGTTGTCTGCTACGTTTGTCAGGAATCTGTTTGATCTTCCTCTAGGCGCAGAGTTTGTCTCCCATTTTATATCAGGGTAGTTAACGTCCCCTATTACTATTGTGGTGTACATCCTATATATCTTAGTTGACTGACTAGCAAAAAGTTCATCTATTTCTTCTGATTGGATGATCTTTAGTATACACCTATGGAAAAGTCATTCTTTTTTCCTTTTATATTGACTCAAATGCATTCAAGATGGTTTTTATCATAGTTTTGCTGTATTTCTGTATAAATATAATTATTTCTTATTATAGCACAACTCAACCTCCTCTTTTATTCAGTCTGTTTTTTAAAAAAAAAAAAACTATTTAGATCCCTCTAGCTATATATTCCATTCATGGGTTTCATGCCACCAAGTTTCTGTAATGGCAATAATATCACATCTACCCTAATGTACTTGGATTCATTTATTCCTTATACTTTGTGAATTGGTGTATAGGCATTTTAATCCTTTTTGACTGACCCCGTATTTTGTGTCTGAGTTCTCCTTCATCAGTACCACCTGTTTGATTAGTATACATGGTATGGCACACACTATCAAAAACTTATTTTTTTCCTAACTGCAACCTTAATATTCTTAACTGCACACATCTATGTTAGAAACACTGACAATCCTATTAGTTTTAGATTGCTGGGGACAAAAATGTTCTGTATCAATTATCTCCCTGTCCCCATCTGTCTCATAAAGGTCATGGCAGATGCAGTCAGTCAAAAGACATCAAGGTGGTAGACTCCAGATCCAGATCCAAAATGTCATGGAAAAGAGGTGGGTGATTAAATGTGGGAAGAAAGCTAATTTGGAAGGGGGAAGAAAGAGGGCTGGCTCAGAAATATATTTAAGAATCCAAGGGTAGCAGGAAAGACAAGAAAGGAAGAGTCTGCTGTCAGAAAAGCTATCTATGAGCAAGCAGTAAAGAAGAAAAGGTATAAGCCACCATTGGCAGCTGAATCAGTATGGGGAAAAGAACTGGAAAGTTCACTATGAGGAGTAGCTGGGAAGCAATCAGGAGATCTAGTCCATGAGCTAAAAGGTGGTAGAAGATAGATAAGAGTTAAATGGGTTGAAATCCTGACCCAAGCAACCATCTATAGAAAACACATATAGAGCACATTTTGGCAGTGGAGTAGGAGAATTGTTAGTTTTCTGGACTACTCAGTCAATAGCTTAGAATTGTATTAGTATCCAGTTCATGTTTCTGTATGTTGGTTCTAAAGATTTAAGTAAATGCTCCAAAAGTGTTCATAATTAGAGGCAGGAGAGAGAGAGAG
>JANHJO010007467.1:38600-49205 GCA_032468235.1 Pseudoxyrhopus heterurus | reverse complement strand
GAGCCATGTAGGGCTTTAAAGGTAATCACCAACACCTTGAATTGGGCTCGGAGGCCAATTGGAAGCCAATGCAGCTCACGGAGCAGAGGTGTTACATGGGTGTATCAAGGTACACCCATAACTGCTCGCGCGGCTGCATTCTGAACCAATTGCAGCCTCCGAACACTCTTTAAGGGTCTCCACTGGATTAATCCTTAGCTTGGGATGACTGTTAGAACTATCTGACATCAAGTCTTTTCCAGTGAATAAATAAATCAGAAGATGTACCTACATTTAAAAAAAAAATACAGTTAGATCTGTACCATGGAGATTCCTGGGCCATTGCTAGGGAAAGGATGTGAGGATGAAATGTGAGGATGAAATCTTTTGATAGCCAGTCAGTTATTCTGTTATTTAAAAAGAAAGAAAAGAAAATGGAAGATGACTTCTTTAGGTCAGCTCCTCAAAGATCTTTGGAAAAGCAACCAAACTATGAACTGAACTGTGTTGAAGGAAACCATCTATGATGCCATGCTTTGAAATCTCTGAATACAAGAGTGAACACTGCTATCTTGCACACAAGATGATGATACCTGTAGTACAGCTAAGCTGCCATTGACAGTCTTACCGTACAGCCCGTGCAGTGCGATATGAAGGTGAGATGTAGTGAAATCCCAGCTGTAATATTGTGAACTATTGAGCATGAAAGTGAATGTGCTCTTTTAGGAACTAAAGGATGTAATATAGCAGATCCTTGTGGAGCAAAATTCAATTTTTGTTCTATCTCCACAAGAACAGGCTTGGAATCATATTGACTGGATAGGCTAGGATAAATCTGAGTTAATTTAATTCCCATTGCATGTGGATTAAAATTAGGTTTAATTAAACACATTAAGAGCATTGTTCTCCACTTTTTTTTACCTACCTCAACAATTAAAACATGGAAGATCCTTTTGGAGAGAATTGGGGAACTGTAGAAATGCTGGAAATGCTGGCTGGGGAATTCTGGGAGTTGAAGTCCACCCATCCTCAAGCTGCCAAGGTTGAGAAATGCTGGTTGAAATGCAATCAAAATGATGGAGTCACATGAAAGTGATCTTTTAAAAGATAACACTCTTTTTCCTTGCTATTAGTTTAGTCTTTCAGGTCCCTAGGAGGTAGATTGCTGCAGGTGTGAGCAGGTGAGAAAGTAGGCAGCTGTTGCTTTCTTGAGCAATCATTTGAAGGAGTATGCTTGGCTGATTGAATTTTTATAGCAATGTAGGATGCTGACGAGTGTTCTGGCACTTTTCACTAGACTAACAAGACCAAAAATATTTCTCTATATTAGTGTCTTGTGCTTACACAGAAGCACCCATGAGATCTGGTAAAGGAACTAACAAGGGACTTCATTTGGGGTAACACATGTGTCCAATCCCAAAGGTGCTTTTTCAAGATGCAACTGGACTTTCTGGTTTTTCTTTGAACACATTTTGCTTCTCTGGCCTTAACAACTTGCTAAAAGAATGCAAATGACCAGCTATCTGCAAGGAATATAAATAGTTCTATTCCCCACCATCCAGTCAGAGCTAAGGAAGTTCTTGGATGAGAGGTGAAACATCTTCTGAGAAAAAACAAGAAAAGTCCAGTTGCCTTTTGAAAAAGACCATGACTCAGAAGCACCTAAATAAACAACTTTAATCCTAATCTGCATCACACAGGCAGTTCTTAACTATAGCCCAGCAACAACAGCCAGCCAATCAAACAGTCAGAAATCAGGCCATGACTCAGAAACATCCAAACAAACAACATTCAGACCAATTTGCATCTCATAAAAAACGATATTTAAAGACCTGTGTTCTGACAGACGAGCCCAATTCAAAACGCACTGACGATGTCTCTTCAAATGGTGATGAAACATTTGCAACCAAATTGCCAAGCTCGGAGCTCAAACCAACAGAACTAACTACCAACCTGAGCTACTAATATTCAAACACATTTCAATCTTGCTGTTTTTCTGCAGATGTAAACTGGGGGCTGGGCTTCAGTTGGCCAATTAAATAGTTTGGGCCCGCTTGGAATCTCCACATCCATTAAAGCCACAAACCTTGGTTTGTACTCAATCACAATAAAACAAACAAACAAACAAATGTCAAAATGTTGCCTTGCAGTTATGCTTCTGTTGGGGCATGTGCGGAGACAGCATATCAGACCTTTTTTTCCTTTCCTTGGGAAACCTTCATTTTCCGAGACACAATATCCTCAGTAACCTTCATGCACACTGTGCTTACTGAACTAAAGCCTCCTTTAGTTCTCCCCTCTGAATAGGGCCCGTTCTTGCCCGTGCCTTGTGCAGCTAGAGATTTAAGCGCAGTAGCCCATTTCAAAGCCCGTCCTATTCTGTTTAACAATCGGTGCATTAGGCTAAAATATTCACACAAATGTGCTGGCAATTGAAAAGGGTTTGTGGAGTAGTGACAAGGTCCTTCTTTTTACCTGGGCCTGCAGAATGATGAATGAGCATTAGCAGAATATTCTCTTTGGCCTTTAGGTTTACCTTGATCTTCTCACAGAATGCAAATTGACATTATACCCACATTTCTATGGGATTGTATTACCACGGTCACGACGTGAGGGCTTTCTCTCCCTTTCTCTTCCTCCCCTTCCTCCACCCCAATATGAATAGTGTAAAAGGGGAAACATATGATTGCAAAGAAGCATCATTGTGCTGGGAATGTATAAACAGCTGAGAAGAATAGCACGACATGCTCATAATGGAAGTGAAAGCTCTTCATTTTGTTCTGATTGTCTACCCTTCCTTTTTAAACAACCTTCCTCTCTCTCCCCCCCTCTAGCTATCAGTAAAAAAAAGGGTTGGTGTTGAGTTGGGGGGGGAGTTGAAAAAGGAGGGCATTCTCGCTGCTTGAAAGAAGCTTTTAAGTTGATCTGTGCCCACACAAAAAGCGATGCCATGCAGGAGTGCACATCAAGTTAAAGAAGCCAACTTGGTCAACCGCTATCCCTCATTGGCCCAGCACTAGGAACCCTGCTGCTGATGCTGCTGTATAATTTTTTGTGCGTGGAAAAAAAAAAAAAAGATCAGATAAACTTTTCCCCCCTGCCATGATAAACAACTGAAATAATTTTCCTTAGCTGTCAGGTCCTTTCCTGGTTTGTTCTCACACACTGTTCCCAGCTCGTAAAAGGCAACCAAGCGCAGCTCTTTGGTTTGATAAATGGTTCTTTTTCAATTGGTAGCAGGCTGCAGGAAAAAGAGATAATCCTGGATAATGTGGACAGTTTTCATTTAATGTCACCCAATTAAACCGCAATTATCTGTAGGGCAACAGCAGAAAGAGTAGAAAGAATGGCTGGAGAATGAAAGCCCTTGCTCTTTCTTCTCCTCCCTCCACCCACCCGTTTTTTTTTTTAGACCACATACATTAGTTAGGTATGTTCTACGGGTAGTCCTTGGCTTACGACCACAGATGAGCCAAAAGTTTCTGTTGTTAAGTGAGACATTTCTTAAGTGAATTTTGCCCTGTTTTACGAACTTTCTTCCCTCAGTTGTTAAGTGAATGACTGCAGTTGATAAGTTAGTAACCCGGTTGTGAAGGGAAGCTGGCTTCTCCATTGAGTTTGTTTGTCAGAAGGTCGCAAAAGGGAATCGCACATGACCTTGGGACACAGCAACGGTCGTAAATATGAACCAATTGCCAAGCATCTGAATTTTGATCACGTGACCGTGGGGATGCTGCAAAGGTTGTAGCGGTGAAAAACGGTCATAAGCCACTGTTTTCAGTGCCGTCGTAACTTTGAATGGTCACTAAAGAAACTGTTGTAAGTTGAGGACTGCCTGTATTACAGGCACATACAATATAAGCACGCATAGATTTGTCTGTATGACACAGTGGTTCTCTCGGCTCTTCGTTGCAGGATTTGAGCTCTCTTGAGTAGCAAAGTAGAGGTCAGTGAGGAACCTGTGGGACTGTGCGGAATTCTACATTCTCTGGATTTTTGTTCCCCAACAATGTTCTGAGCAAAATCCGCATCTTTCAGGGGGGCAAAATGCTTTGTGGTTGTTGGGCAGTGTGTCCAAAGGCTGTGGTCGCTTTTATTTCCTAGCAATTGGATTCAAATCTGGTCTTCCTTTTGATCTTCTGAAGTAGGCACCTTACCAAGGAGAAGGAGCTTCGGTTGCCACATTGCAGGGTGATGTAAGCAGAGCCGCATTCTCACCTGGGCTGCTATTACCATCCCCAATTTTAAATGGATCCCTTTTTTTTCCAGTCAAATCAGAGATTTCTCAAGCCAACCAGGTGAGTGATATAAGCTGCTGAATACCAGCCACTCATTTGATATTGATAGTTCTGTGTGGTATGCAGGCAACACCCTCTCCTTCATAAGGGTCTTTTCAGTATGTTGTCCAACCAGTTATCTGATAAGTTATTGGCCAAATAAAACATAATTCTTTTGTCTAAGGTTCAAGAGGTAGTTATAAATGGTTTCCAGGTGCTTTTCTTTTTAAGGAAGTCTTCTTCAGTAAACCCACTACAGAGTTTATGTCACTGGGACAATCAGAATATTTCAAAGTTTGACTTTTGTCCTTGTGTTCATCTGTTCTTCAAGTTACCCATTTTCTTGTGCAAGGGAGTTGGTTGCCTAGCAGTCCTCTAACACAACAGCCTCTCTTAACCTGCTGTTTGGCTTTTATATAAATAAACATTTACTGCTGATAACATTATGGTTTCATATTATTGATGGAGCTGTTTTGAGACTTTATTTCGTTTTGAAACTTCATTTCCAGTCTACATGGGAGGTGTTTGCAAACTAGAATCCAACCAAACAGTTTTGCAAGTCTGTATTTTTGACGTACAAGGCTTCAGTTATAATTTGAAGCTATTTATCTTCTGTTATAAAAATTGAGTATCCTTTGAAAGCCTTGTCTCCACTTCCTTTCAGAAAGTGGTTTTAACTCGCTTTGATTTTATACATATTTTATTGTTTAAATTCTAAGTAGTTATTAACCTGGCCATAAAGATAGTAGCATTTTAAAATTTAGGTAAATAAATCAAGCTGAAAGACATACTGAAATAGGTTTTCAATATGAATCTTGTCTTCTCCGTAGAACTATCTAAGAGTTTTTATTTCATCAGTAGCTTTTATATTTTCCATTTCCCTTTTTATTTTTTCCCATTTCTCTTTAACAGATTACCTCAGCATTTTAAAATGTGCATTGTTTACATTATGTGTATATCTATTAGGAAATGGAGGAATCATGCATGGCATCTAAGGGGCTTTCCACTCACCAATTGGGCTTAAGATGGTTATCACACAGTCAGCTGATTCAGAACTTAATTAGATCACCTTCTGCCAAAAAGGAGATGCATGAGCATAAATTGGCTGCATTTCTGGTGTAGCTGCAGAACCAGCAGTTCTTCTTTGGTGGGAATTCCCACATTGTCTCACTCCATCTGATGCAGGCAGCAGCCACACTTTGATACCATTCCACCTTCAAAATCCATCCTCAAGGACTATTAACAGTCACCTTGACACACCTGACAGAGGGACATCTTTGGATCCCTCCTGAAATATCATTCTATAGATCAGGGGTGTCAAATTCAAGGCCCGCGGGCTGGATCCCGTGCTTAGATCTGAGCCATGGGGCCACCCTGGAAACAGTGAAGGACTGGTCCACAGTGCCTCTGACTGGTCCACAGTGCCTCTGCCAGTGTGTGGCCCTCCTGAGCTCTGTTTTCATTGGCAGAGGGTTGCAGGAGGCCGTCGCAGCTGAAAACGGAGCTCGGGAGCCTGTTTGCACTAGCAGAGCACTTGGGCCACCACAGGCGCCCCCGACACAAGTAACATCGAGCTGGCCACGCCCATCCTTGCCCCCTGAGGTCAAACACAATCCTGATGCAGCCCTCAATGACATCAATTTTGACACCCGTGCTATAGATAAATTGTGTTGCGTTTTTCTCACATAGTGCCATGATAGATCTGGTTTGAAGCCATCATTATGCAAGTGAGAGTGGCATCTCTTCCTTACACAATAGGATGCTCTGACATTTTATTAATATACAATTCTTAAATAACGGATAACATTTGCCATACATTGATCTGTATGTATTTCATTGTATATGAATTGGGCTTTTCAGATGGAGGTTCTCTAAGAGGTTAATTGTTTGTTGAACAATGTGCTGTAGTTGACATCCTACTGAACTCCGAGATATGGTACCAAATTCCTTTTAAACCTTTAAGCCAATACACTGAGCTTTTTGAACTATCTGTAAACTAATCCCAGTAATAATCCCAAGAGGACGTGAGAACTACTTTTGTTGCTATTCCACGAGCAGGCAGATAAAAGAGCCACCAAAAATGGAGACTTATTCTTGGCTTACTATAGGGAGCCAAAATGTGGGGGGAATTTACCAGAATGTACTTTTTATAAAATACAGTGGTTCAAATAATAAATTTATTTGATAACAAAAGATAAAAATAACGAGGTTAAGGCTCCCTTCAGTCAAACCTTACACCTAGCAATTTCTGGTAGGATTCATGGCATCAAAGCCAAAATATTTGCCATTCTTTCTCCCAAGATATTTGTTTGTTTGTTCGCTTCTGAGGCCTGTAGCCCCAGAAGTCAACAGGAAGTTTGGCAGGGGAGTTCAACTGAAAAGAGGGAAGAGGCAGGATAGGAGAAAGAAGTAGAGATAGAGAGAATGCTGACCAATTGCTGTTTCCAGCTGTTTTCCTGAATTCTGCTGATTGCCTATTGTGTGTGATTGGAATATTGACTCCTAGTCCCAATCCTAGTACTTGGCATTGTCAGCCCTTTTGAGTTGGCCAGGTCTGGAAATAGGCAGAGTAAGAAATGCTATTTTGCTGTTACAGGGCATAATAACAGAATCTTCGAAGCCTGCCAGAGTATCTTTCAACCCCTTCTATATTAAACAGAACCAACCCCAATTTTGAGTTTCATTCTCACACATTTTTCTTTCCCCAATTTTGAGTTTCATTCTTGCATTCTTCTTTCCAGGTTGTCTCTGTATTCCTCTACCAATAATTCCTAGACTTTTTTTCTCTCCCTCCTGCATAAGATTCACTTTGAAGCCCTTCAGATCAGGCCTACCTAGCACCTTTCAGATTCCTTCTTCTCAGTTCTTGTAAAGTACAGCCCACCTGTTGCCCAGAGTCCCTCATCTTGGAAATGCATCCCATTATCAAAGAATCCAAACCCTTTCCATTGGGAGTGTTTGTGTAGCCAATTGTTCATTTCCAGTATAACAGTGTGGTTACTCCTTTTCTGGTTGCTACCAAGTTCCTGGCAAAATTCCAAGCTCCAGGCCGAACCCCCAACCAGAATAGCAATAGTACTTAGACTTATATACCGCTTCACAGTGCTTTACAGACCTTTCTAAGTGGTTTACAGAGTGAACATGTTGCCCCTAACAATCTGGGTCCTCATTTTATCGACCTCGGAAGGATGGAAGGATGGGTCAACCTTGAGCCTAGTGAGATTTGAACTGCCAAATTGCAATTTGATGCCAAATCTCTTTCTCTTTAATAAAAGGATGACCAGTTGAGTCATCCTTTGAAATGCAGCAAATGTAATATATCTTGACTTCAGCCAAACATTTGACAAAATGTGCCATGAGAGTCTGGTAAGCAAGATGTCTTCTCTGTGCTACCACTAGATGATTCAATTGTTTATCTTGGATAAACTTTGTTGGAGGTGTTGAACACTCATTGACTGACCACATGCTATAAGAGTGGGTAGCTGAATTAATCTGAGGATTGCATTAAAGGTAAAGGTTTCCACTGCCCAACCATATCTGACTCTAGGACATGGTGCTCATCTCCGTTTCTTAGCCGAGAAAGCCAGCATTGGACCAAAGATGCTACCATGGTCCTGTGGTCAGCATGATTATACACCAAGATCTTTACAGATTTTCAAACCCTTATATTCTATGTGTGGTGGTATAGCAGTTAAAGTGCAGTATTGCAAGCAAACTCTGCTATGCTGTGTGTGATATGAAGTTCAATTAGTTTTTCTGCTACTGGGTAAGCCTGTGGGAGTATCGAGGTTATGTGACACAAGACTCAAGACATTGTGTGTCTTCTCCAAGGAAGACTCTTGTGCTGCTCATTGGACTAGGCTGCCTCTGTTCTGAAGCAGGCATTGGTCCTCCCAGGAACTGGGAACATCTAGTCTAGCGAAGAGAAGGTCCGGGGAGACATGATAGCAGTGTTCTAATATTTGAGGGGCTGCCACAGAGAGGAGAGGGGGGTGTCAATGTATTTTCCAAAGCAGCTGAAGGCCAGACAAGGAATAATGGATGGAAACTGATCAAGGAGAGATTCAACCTAGAAATAAGGAGAGATTTTCAGACAGTGAGAGGAATCAACTAATGGAACAGCTTGCCTTCAGAAATTGTGGGCGCTTCATCACTGGAAGCTTTCAAGAAGAGACGGTCAGAAATAGTATAGGGTCTCCTGCTTGAGGAGTGGGTTGGACTAGATGACCTACAAGATCCCTTCCTATTCTATTCTATTCTATTCTATTCTATTCTATTCTATTCTATTCTATTCTATTCTATTCTATTCTATTCTATTCCAGAAAAATTGAGATATGATTTGGAATAAAGTAAGCCAGTCTGTTTTCTTCTTTCCACCCTGTCCATGTTTTGCACTTTCTGTCACATTTGCCCCATAGATGGGAAAGCAGTGCGAATTGTTACAGCTACTCCATATAGTAAACCAGCAACAAAGAGATGGAGAATTATTTTTTTTATGACATTCCAAGTTTTCATTTGCTTCAGTGCAATTGTACAATGTTTAATTTTTAGAGTGTTTGCTGTTCTTCCAGTAGCAAATGGATATAGTGTCCCCATTATATCACCAGCCAGAGATAAGGGATAAAAGAATTTTGCAGAGCTTGAACTGAGTTGCCAACATGGATTATACTGACTAAAATATTCTTACCTCCAGTGACAAGTTGCCTTTCAACTACCAATTGGACACTGACTGTTACTGAATACTTTTCTTGGGTGCATGCTTTGAACATATCTGGGGAAGAAGGTGCGTGAGATGTCCTAGGCTACAAATATGCCTTTTTTGCATCTCTATAAACCTGGCTTATTTAATAAAATATCAGGAAACCTGACCAAGTCATCACAGGAGAGTTCCCTTGTTTACAGTAGACTGAATTTGACTTTATCTAATGGAAAAACTAGCATTCCACTAGCATTCTTTCAGCCTGAATATGACAGGAAGGGCAAGGATAGTATCATTTCACTTCTGCCATTCCTGCCATTTGGTGGGACTAGGTTGTTATCATGTGCGAACCAACAATTATTACATGTGGGCCAACCCCAACTGAACGTTTTCCATGGCCATCTACAGCTTCTTCCAGAAATGAATCCACGGTCTTGAACTGCCAGCACCACCTTTCCCTTGCAGAAGTAACTGAGGACCATAGAGATCTCTGCTTATCAATAAGTTGCTCCCTCCCACTTACTCCACACTTGACAAATGCAGGTGAGTATCTATCTATCTATCTATCTATCTATCTATCTATCTATCTATCTATCTATCTATCTATCTATCTATCTCTCTATAACAAAATGAAAAGATAAAAGTAAGGTTTTACATTTAGGCAAGAAACACCAACTGTATAGGTACAGGCTAGGTGAAACCTGGCTTAATACTAGTAACTGTGAAAGGGATCTTGAAGTCCTAGTGGACAATCACTTAAATATGAGAAGCAGCAGCAGCCAAAAAAGCCAATGTAATCCTAGGCTGCATTAATAGAGAGATAGAATCAAGATCACGTAAAGTTCTAATATTGCACTGTAAAGCCTTAATAAGACCACATTTGGAACACCGCACCCACTTTTGGTCATCACAATAAAAAAAAATGTTTTAGAGAAGAGAAACAAGAATGATTAGGGGGCTGAAGGCTAAAACATATGAAGAATGGTTACAGGAACTGGATATATCCAATCTAGTGAAAGGAAGGATTAGAGTGACATGAAAGCAGTATTCCAATATCTAAGGGAGTTAACCTCTTCTCCAAAGCACCAAAAGGCAAGTCAAGAAACAGTGGATGGAAACTAACCAAGGAGAGAAGCAACTTAGAACGAAGAAGAAATTTCCTAATACTGAGAGCAATCAACCAATGGACCAGTTTGCCTTCAGACCTTTTGGGTGCCCCATCACTGGAGGCTTTCCAAAAGAGACTGGACATCCATTTATCTGAAATGTTATAGGGTCTCCTGCTCAAGCAGGAGGTTGGACTACAAGACCTCCAAGGTCTCTTCCAACTCTACTATTCTATGTTTTATGTTCTATGAGTAATTTTTGAAGGTGGACTACTTCAGAAGCTTGAGCGACCCATGTTGAGAGTAGCCCAACCAACAGATTCAGGTGCAGAGCTTGCAATATGAGCAACTGAACAACTTGTTATTGTTGTTAGTTGCAAAGTCGTGTCCAACCCATCACGACCCCATGGACAACATTCCTCCAGGCCTTCCTGTCCTCTACCATCCCCCGCAGTCCATTTAAGCTACTTGCACCGACTGCTTCAGTGACTCCATCCAGCCACCTCATTCTCTGTCGTCCCCTTCTTCTTTTGCCCTCCATCGC
>JANHJO010007466.1:276363-286765 GCA_032468235.1 Pseudoxyrhopus heterurus | reverse complement strand
ATGAGGGGGGCAAATATGCTGACATTGTAAACCGCTTAGAGATGGTTGCAAGCCCTGATAGGCGGTATATAAATAGAGTGCTATATCGCTATTGCTATTGTTAAGTGAATCTGGCTTCCCCCGTTGACTTTGTGAGAAGGTGACAAAAGGGGATCACATGACTTTAGGGCAGTCATAAATGTAAACCAGTTGCCAAGTATCTCAATTCTGATCACATGACCATGGGATGCTGCAAAGGTCATAACTGTGAATGGTCATAAGTCACATTTTTCAGTGTCGTAACTTCAAACCTGGCTTCCCCATTGTCTTTGCTTGTCAGAAGTTCACAAAATGTGATCACGTGACCCCCGAGATACTGCAATCGTCATAAATAAATGCCGGTTGCAAAATGGTCAAATTTTGATCACGTGACTCTGTATGAAAAGTGGGCATAAGTCACTTTTCAATGCCACTGTAACAGTCGAACAGTCACGAAATGAGCTGTTGAGGGTTGAAGACCACCTCCATTGACTAACGTAATGGTAGCATTAAATACCAACTCTGAGCAACACAACCAGGAAATGCTATTGAGCACTTCTGCTCTCTGGTTTTCCTAAGGCTTCTGGGTGATCACTAGGAGAAGCCTGTTGTCCAGTTAGACCAGGGGTGTCAAACTCGATTTCATTGAGGGCCGCGCCAGGGTTGTATTTGACGTGGGGGGGGGGGGCTGGGTGTGTGTGGCCAGGGTGGGCATGGCCAGCTTGCTGTCACTCATCTCGGTTCCATTTTAGGCTGCAATGGGCTCCCGCAGCCCTCTGCAGGGGGCCGTTGCAGCCAAAAACAGAGTCCAGGTGGGTTGCGTGCAACCTCTCCAAGCTCTGTTTTCACTGGCAGAGGGCTACAGGAGACCATCACGGCCTAAAACGGAGCCTGGGAGGGCCGCGCTCCATTTTCACTGGCAGAGGCACCATGGGCTGGTCCTTCGCTATTTCCACAGCACTCCACAGGACTGATCCGGCCCCTGGGCCTTGAGTTCGACACCCCTGAGTTATAGTCTATCTTTTTCTGCAAGATACTCCTACGTTACTGTCAAAGCAAGGTAAGAGGCTACCTAACACCCACATCCTGTTTAGATAAAGTTAACGCTTTCATGCACACATCTCACCTCACCTGACCTCCCCTCCCATCTACACAAAAAGTGCTGATAGTGTGCTTTTTCCCTTGTGCTGATTGTGGTCCCACTGGGACTCCCCAAAGCGACCATGACTGAAGATGTGGGTGGTATGGAAAGAAATAAATAGCTGGTACCCAAAGTACTAAGAAAACAAACAAAAAAAAGCCCCAATGGTATGGAAGAAACGATGAAAAATGTGTAAAGGTCCTGGTAAAGCATTGCAAGTTCCTCCTTGGGTATTTACAAGCTTTACCTGTTGGAACACAGACACTCCCTTTCTAAACAAAGGATATCCTTGCTAAAAGGGTTTTGTGTGCACACGCCATGCAATTGAGAGCCTGCTGTTAAAACGAAGGACCGCCTACTTCAAGCCATGTATTAAATGGGTTTAAAACTTTTAGTAGCTTCATAGAAAGGGGTGACTTAAATAGAACGATATTAAAGGGCATCTTTGTTTATTTTGGGTATCTAATTTGCTTTTGAGGTTTTGCTCAACTAAGATGAAGGCATTTTTTTAAAAAAAGAAACTATTCTTCACAAAGAAATGAGAGCTGCACGTGATCCAACTCTCGGCTGAAGATAAAACAATACAACCATCTGAACAGAATTCCCAAATTCCTGAAAACTTCAGAACTAAAAAAAAAAGCCATGATGAAGGAATAAAAATCTTTGTGATTAGCTGACCAGCTCCTATAATGGTCTTGTACTTTTTTCTTAATAACATCTGATTTTGGAGTAAAACTGACATTATAGTTGAAATAGTTTTTTTAGGTGGGCAAAGCGAGGTGATGCTTCAAAGGAAGCAAAGTCATTTTAATCTTCTGATGCTCTTTTTTTTTTTAGTTTACTTTGTCGTCATTGCACCTTGTACAACGAAATTAAATGCCATCTTCAGTGTACATTATGACTACAAAAATAAAACACAAACTCACATCCTTCGCATTCTACACAACTGAATTGAAAACCCCTGATATTGCATTAATATTGCACTATACAGTAGAATTCAATATAGTTACTGCCCTGGGACAGAAGCTGTTTTTCAACCTATTTGTCCTTGTTTTTAGTATCCTGTACCATCTGCCAGATGGTAATAGTTCAAATAAAGGGTGCCCAGGATGAGATGGATCTTTAAGAATGTTTTCAACTTTCTTAATAAAACTCTTCCAAAAATGGGAGAGGGCAATTCTTAAGTCAGGATGGTAAAAGATGTCCCAATTTGTGTTCTCCTCCAGAGAGATTTAGGAGATGACTCCTTTTGAAAGACGTCCCCAGGTTGGAAATGAACTTTCCCTGCGGATCAGACCGTCCCCCCTGTTCTTCAACCTTTGGTACCAGGAAACCACCCGTTTTGCACTCTTGCATTTGAGACATAGCATCCACCGCCTCTTGCCTTTCCAATACCTCTCTGCTGAGGTCAAGTTATGTTGATGACCATGTTTAAAATTATTATGTAGCCTGTTTGGATAGGTATCTCTGCATGTATTTATTAGATGTTTATCCCACCTTCATTACTTTATAGGTTACTCAAACCAGCAAACATACTACATATTTCTTCCTCCTTCTATTTTCCCCACAACTACCACCCTATGAGATGGGGTGGACTGAGAGTCGCCGGTTCAAAGTCACCCAGCCAGCTTTCATGCCTAAAGCAGGACTAGAATTCACCGTCTCCTTGGCGATTGGTCCAAAGTGACCCAGCCATCTTTCATACCTAAGACAGAACTAGAATTTCAGAGTCTCCTGCTATCTAGGCCAGCAACTTAACCACTATACCGAACTGGTTTTACATCTTACCTTCCTTTTTAAATGGCTTGTAGCTCACCACTCAAGAATACCTTTATCTTTTATTTTATTTTTTTCTGAACCTGCCAGAAGAGCCTTGGGACAATAGAAAGGGCACAAATGTTTTAAACAAAATGCAAATTCTGAGTGTAAGTAAAAGTTCCCTTTAAGCAACATGTGCAGGTACTTTGTTTCTCCTCCCGCTCTGGGGCTTACATTTTGAAATAACACGCCAATAAAAAAGGAAGTTCTAGTAACAACATTAAGTGCAAAGCCTCACATTATTTAGCTCCAAGTCCTGCGTTGCAAAAAGGTTGTTGCTCCTTTAATATATTTGTTTTGACTAGCAAAGAGGTTTTTTTTTAAAAAAAAATTCTCTTTGAAAAGCAGATCTGTTTCGGACTTACAAAACACTAGTCAAGTTTCTCCACAAAGAAAACAGGAAAGAAACAGAAACAGGGGGAAGTGCTTGTGCCAAAGACAGAAGTACTGTCGTTCTACCTTTACTCAAAAATAAGCAGCGTCCTGCAAAGTTTTGCTGCAAGAGGTAGACATTCAGCAGTACCAAACCAAAGGGGAACTGAGAGGCAGCCAGCTCTCCCTGTTTGATGTCTGCCTGTCGAGAACATCACTGGGTAAATAAGGAGGAACCCAGCAAGAAAAGGGATTGCAGCCTCCCTTATTGCCCGTCTTTGCTTCCTTCCCTTGGGGTACGTTTTATGGAAACAGAAAAGTAGAAAAGCAGTGCTAGGAGCAGAAAAATTAAAATGGAAAGCTAAAGCAGCAGGTTTCGATCTTCTTCTTCATCGCATTACAAACATTTACTTCTCTTTGGATTTTAAGGGTACCAACATTGGGAGCCTAGCATAACCTGTGGCCAGTGCGCTTTTAGTAGGCCACTCAGGTGCAGGAGAAGAAAAGGATTAAGGGTTAGAGCTGGCTAATTATCTTTAAGAAGATAATTAACACACTGGAACCCTAAGGAACGTGCGCACTTGCCTGTTGGGATACCTGTGCAAGACCACTCCAGGTGCGTTAACCTAGTTGCGAGAGTCAGGTACATACTGGATCTTCAACTAATCAAACTGAGTTCCCCGCACCTTCCACTCCGCCCCAAAACTAACCGAGAGAAACCAAGTTCAGCACGCCAAACGAAGGGATCTACTATCTCGGTCTGAGCTCCAAAACGACCCCTCGCTCTCTTCAGAGGGGAACCCCCGCAGAAGATACGAGGGCCCGGACTCTGGATAGTTCCCCAGCTCAGCTTCGTGGCTCGACGTGTTGCACAAGTGCAGCCAAGTTCAAGAAACTCCAGGCTTTAGCGTGTTGTCTGAACACGCCCCGCCGGCACCGCTCCCCAAACAAGCGCGCACATACACGCGGACGTGCACACAACCAGGCTCCCCTTCTTGCCCTTGGCCAGCGCCCAAACCAGGTGTGCGCACAATGGAACCAGGACCTGCCAGCCAGGAGGGACCAAGGACAAGGCACCAGCCGCCCTCTTTGCCTTTCTCAACGGCTTCCTCTTGGCTCGCTTTCCGCGCCCGGCTCGGCCCGGCCATATGTTTCCAAGCCAGCGAACTTTCGGCGCAAACCCGCCAAACTCTGAGGTAACTAAAAGTTGAGGGAAGTGCAGGGAGCGCGCGCGCGCCTTACCTGGCCAGGTGGGACCCCTCCTCCCTTTCTGCAGCCGCGGGCAGGCGAGGCGACTGATTTGAGCGCTTTCCTCGGAGAAATAAGAGAAGCAGCAGCCCGTTCTCAGAAGCGCCCTCGGTCCGCCCGGCTGGGCAGCCTTTCCTCGACTAGGCGCCTGCGAGGCAGGCTCAGCAGGAGACCCAGCTGAATCGACCGCAGGAGGAGGAGGAGGAGGGAAAGCCCGCCCAGCGCAGCCGCCGGGAAACCAGGCCTGGAGTCCAAGCCGCTGGCTGGGCGGAACTGGAGCGGAGTCGAAGGCGCTCGTCTCGGGGGAGGAAGGCGGGGGGCGGCGGTGGAGGAATGTGGGGGGCTCCTTTCGCACCACCAGCTGCTCCCCCTCCTCGAGCAGCGGGCTGCCTGGTATGTGCGTAAGGTGCCCAAAACCACAGCTAGACACGTGAGTGAGCCGTGTCTAAGCGGGGCTTCAGGGGTCCCGGAGAACGGACTGAAGATACGAAGGATACCCGCATTTATTTATTTTTTCAAGGGGTCTCTGAGAAAACCATATTAGTTCTTCCCGAGGATAAAAGGAAAATAATGTTTTATTTTTAAGTTTTAGGTCTCACACACACACACACACCCTCCTTTCCTCTATTCTGGAAAAGCAGGGCAGTTTAGTTGGGGAATAGTTATCCTCTTCAGAAGCACCCTGTAGTAGGTTGTAGGAAGTAAGAGTAGGACGGTGTGGTTGGGAAACTGGCTTTTCCTGTATGATCGATTGTTTTTTTCATTTCACAAAAGGGAATTAGTAGGGAAAACAGCAAGTTCCCCCCGTGTACCAGATATATATAAAATGATGTGGAAGTGGTAGCATGGCTTCACCACAGAAATCTTAAGATCTCAGTTTCAAGGAACAAGCTATTTTGCGCTTGGCTTGAAACTTATACGGCAGGGGTGGGCGACTAGGGCGACCTTTACAACCTGTGGACTTCAACTCCAAGAATTCCTGAGCCGGCCTGGCTCATTGCATCTTTCTTTTGCTTCCCAGACCTGCGAAGGTTGTAAATGCAAGGATTGGTGAGAAAGTTACTTTTTCATCACTGTCTTAATTGGATTGAATGGAGTGTGTTACCTATTTTATATCATAAGAATGTATTTTAAGACTGTATTTTTTATATATATACTTTTATCCTATATTTGTTGTGAGCCACTCAGAGTCCCTTGGGAGTTGGGCTGCATACAAATATGAACACATAAATAAATAAATAAATTGCAAATGGTCACTATCCAAGGCAGTCACTAAACAAGGATTGCCTATACCGTACTGTTCCTTGGGTATAGGTGATGTTCTTATATACTGCCTAGAGTCTCTGAGATTGAGTAGATAAGAACACTGCAAAAGTTCACCCTCCTCCTCCTCCTTGGTGTTTAAGCTTTTCCCAAGCCGCAAGAGGCCATCTCAGAAGGCTCAGCCATCATAAAGCAGCCCCCCTTCTCTCTCAAAGAAAGTATAACACTTTAAAAACAAAGGAAGCTATTTTACCTGAGCTTTCAGAGCTCACCTGGCTCATGTGATCGGATATATCCACTTCATCCTGATGAGCTAATAGGGACAGAATGCACTGTTAGGTCGCAGAGAACATGCTACAGCAGTATGTCAGTTCTTTCAAATGTAGAATGTTTTTTTTCCTAACTTGCCCAGAACTCATGAAAGAGGAGAGGAAAGGGAGGAATTATTGAATATTTGCATAGCCTCTCACATTTATCTTGACTACAGCGCAACCAGCATCCGGGTTTGGAGAGCTGTTTAGGTAGGAAACTCAAATCTCTTTGCTACACAGGAGCCAGGAACAATGAGATAGAAAGCCACCATTCAGACGTTCTGCCTGTCAATGGATGTACAGTCATAACAATCAATTTGTTGCTTAATTCATTATGGATGGGTGACTTTCCACGCCCTGATATTCCTTCTTACGGGTCTTTTTATGTTGGATTTTGATTAGACCAGATTTCTCAACTTCAGCAATTTAAAGATGCGTGGACTTCAGTTCCCAGAAGCTGTGCTGCCTGGGGAATTCTGAGAGTTGAAATCCACATATCTTCAAGTTGGTGAGGTTGAGAAAGATTGGATTAGACTGTTCCTCAGAGAAATAAGCCCTTCACGCAGAGGAGACCCCGTCACCCAAGCTGGGTGGAAAAATCAGTTCAAGTAAACAAAAAGCAAAAACGTGTATAGAATCATTGGGTTAAATTGTTTTTACTATGACATTTTTTTCAATACAATAAAACAATGGTGTACCAGATGCTTGGCAGCCTTGGAAGTTTTTTAAAAATGTATCACGTGCTGAAGTCTAGAGCCCATGTGTTATATTTTCCCAAGATTGAACACAATATGGTTAAGAAATTTTAATTTCTATTAATTCACCAGCTGCATGCCTAAGTTATGGCATCAAATGCCAGTTTGAGAGCCCAATCTATACTTGCATTTGAATTCTGCATCTGGGCCTCCAAATTGTGGTGACTTGTTTTATCAACCTGGACGCTGGACTTTATTTACTTCACAAAACAATAGCCCGTGTTTCTCCACCCTCAGCAACTTTAAGATGTGTGGACTTCAACTCCCAGAATTCCCCAGTGAGCCAGCTTCCTGGCTCATGCTACACCCATCAAAGTACATGCACATGGGATCATCCTTTGAATGCTAAATCTGTATCCTGTTGGTTTAATTCAGTGGAATTCATGGAATGAATTAAGCCCAACAAATTTCTAACTTCATACATATTCCTTCTACTGTCACATATGCCAAGTCACTTATGCTTTTGAATTAAGGCAGCGAGTGCTCATCTGTAGTTTACTTAACTCTGGTTTACTAACACACACACATACACAACTGGGTGTGCTCACACAATATATTCATATAAAAATCAGTGTCCATAGTTGTAAAATCACATTGGCTAATTCGCATAGCCTGCAAGCCATAAGAGAGGAGTAAACCAGATCTCATCTTCTTATGCTTGTGAATCAAACTGGTTAATTTCACACAGGCCTGCGGAAAACATTGATATGTAGAAAGTCAAGCAGTTTGATCCCTATGATGACAAGACAGATTCCTTTGGGATGCTCATGAGCAGGACGGTTTCAACCATCTCTCCTGCTGCTGATCCCTAATCAGAGATCTACCATTTCTGAAGGATAAATTTTGCTCTTGTCTCTTCCTGCAAGTGAACACTTGGTGGATTGTCCAGATTTCTGATATCACAAACAGTAAAGTCTTCCTTGCAGTTCTCCCAGGAATTGAAGATGAGGGAGTCAAGATTACGTCCGCTTTTTCTTAATCTGCTGCTCTCCCACCTCTTCTATAAGAAGGTCAGAATTATTGGCACCCTATTGTTCTTTCTTCACATAATGTTCCACCTGTCCGCTGAGAACAGGATTTCTCAACCTGGGCCATTAAGATGTATGATCTGCAATTCTCAGAATTCTGGCAGCCACTGTCCACACATCTTAAAATGGTCCAGGGTGAGAAACCATGGTCTAAGAGTGCAGAACGTGTGACAAACCAAAGTCCCACTGTAACTAAGGTATCTGTTTCCTCAACAAACAATGTTGATAAATGGTCTTGTTGGTATAGAACAAAATAAAATTCTCTTAGTTAAGCTTGACTGCCAGAATCCAGGACATCTATTCTTCTAGGAATCTAAATATTTGAAGACATCAGGATTTTGACTTGCTTTACCCCTCACATTTATAGGACTGGCACTAAAAGAATGCAATCGCTTGTCCCGTTAGTCAAATCTCCTAGAGAAATTCCTTGTGACTAGGAAAGGAAATTCCTTGAATCCACGCAGATTTTAATCTATAAGTTCTTTCACATTTAGTTTTTTTTTAATGGAAATGGTATCTCCAAGCCACATGCTTTGTTTGAAAAAAAGATGCCTTTGCAAAGAAAATACTGAAAACGATCTGAGGTCATATGTCCACCGCTGAGATTTGTGTGATGCGGCGATCAGAATCCATTTCATAACGATAGTGGTACTCCTCCATCAGATTCTGGCAAGCATCCCGTAGACCATTCACCCAGGTCTTGATGCCCTCACGATTCAGGTAAAGCACAAAGAGGAAGATGATGCCAATTATCCCCAGAACTATACCCAACGCAGCATATGAGGACTGAAGAACATTTTCACTGTGTTGACTGTAGTGGCACTCCAGATCTGTCCCCACTAGTTCCACCAAGGAGGTGTTCTTCAGATCCTGTGGGAAAATGCAGGCTAGTTTTTCCACATCGACCACTTTTCGGCTTTGGTTCAGCCAGTTGACCAGTTCTTCAATGTCACAGTTGCATACAAAAGGGTTGTCTTTCAGAAAGAGGCTAAGGTGGGATTGTCTCTCCAGGGCAAGTAAAGCTTCACTCCTCAAAGTTTTGAAGGCATTTGAGGTCAAATCAAGGTACTTAAGGTGAAGTCCAGAAAAGGTAGAGTTCTTAATATCTATCAAGGAATTGTTCCTCAAGTCTAAGTACTCAAGTTTAGGGAGGCTGGATAGCATTCCAAGGGGCAAGTAGATGATCTTGTTGCTGGTGAGTTCGAGCTTGGAGAGGTTCTGGAAGCCCCCTTGGACAAGAGCAGTTGCCACCGGGCGGATGGCAGAGAAGTTGTACAGCGAGTGACTGAGATTCAGCTGCTGGATGGAATTGTTTCTCGCACTGAAAGCATCGGGGTGGATGGTGACTAAGTGGTTATAACTCAAGTCCAAGTAGCGCAGGCTCTGGAGACTGGAGAAGGCGTGGGACTCCACAGCATTAATCCTGGAAGGTGAAAAGGGACAACACTGACATCATTCAAAAGTAACCTCATCTGAAATATATCTTGAAACAGTTCTTTAATCTTTTTACTGCTAGGTCCCCTTGTAAAGCCAGTCCACAGGAAGGTGAAGGAACATTCCATAGAGCTCTGGCACATCTAATTCAAAGGACCAGGCAGTGGCTAATCAAGAGAAAAATGTTGATTGACAGCTGATAACAAAAATGCAGTGCAGGCAGTTTTAATTTGTAGGGTTTTACTGGGGAAAAAGTGCAGGCTGCTTAAATTCTTTTCCTTCCTTGGGCTCATAAGCATATGCAAGCCAGGAGGATTTTGAACAGCTCACATAAAAGAAAAGAGTAAAGCCCATTTCTTTTCATCAGCACGGGGACATTGACCAGAAGGAATTATGAAATTGACCAGATCAGATTTTCCAATAACATGAGGTATGGAATTACAATCAGAGAATTTGCAAAGCACCAAGAGAATGTAGAGAACTGATGTTCATTCTCCTATTCGGTTTCCTTCAGGACTGACAGACAGAAACCTACCTCAAAGGCCCAGGAATGATACAATGAGGATTATAACAGTATCGTTAGACTACATAAAAATTGCACATTGGAACACACAGGGCTGAAAAATACCAAATTATTGGCTGCCCAGAAGGCTTGGGACATTTCTGAAGTGTAGGCCTCATGCTCACAATTTACATCAATGTTTTTCAAACTTGACAACTTTAAGATGTGTGGACTTCAACCCCCCAAATTCCATATTCCCCAGCATTTGGGAATAATACTTTAATCAAGATGCCTCATGCACAGGGCAGGCCATAGAGTCAATCTAATTCTGATACAAAAGCAGCTTTCCATGTATTTAAGATTCTGTCATGTGTATCTCAAGGCTTTGAGTACATTCAGTTACAGACACCAGGTTTAAACATCCTGGTGTCTGCTTAATAAATAGATAGATAGATAGATAGATAGATAGATAGATAGATAGATAGATAGATAGATAGATAGATAGATAGATA
>JANHJO010007466.1:203734-214563 GCA_032468235.1 Pseudoxyrhopus heterurus | reverse complement strand
TACCCAGGTTTCCTGGGTAAAATTAGGACCTCGGCTTATACTCGGGTCAGCTTATACTCGAGTATATACGGTATCTACTTCTTCAAGGGGTTGTGCTTATAAAATTTGGCTTTAGCATTAAAAGAGGGTGAGGCTTCAATTACATTTCTTAATCAATGCTTCTCAATCTTGGCTACTTAAAGATGGGTGGACTTTGACTCCTAGAATTCCCCAACCAGCCGGGCATGGAAGCCCCACACATTTTCAAGCTGTTGAGATTGAGAAACAATAGTCTCGACATTTCTTCTTCCTCGATTTTGCTAGCCCTGTAGGGCTTAACAGAAGGTGTACGGGTAGTCCTCTACTTACGACCACAATTGAACCCAAACTTTCTGTTGCTAAGTGAGACATTTGTTAAGTGCGTTTTGCCCCATTTTACAACCTTTCTTGCCACAGTTGTTAAATCACTGCAGTTGTTAAATCAGTCATACGGTTGTTAAGTGAATCTGGCTTCCTCATTGACTTTGCTTGTCAGAAGGTTGCAAAAGGGGATCACATGATCCCAGGATACTGCAACCGTCATAAATATGAGTCAATTGCCAAGCGCCTGGATTTTGATCAGGTGAACATGGGGATGCTGCAATGGTTAGAAGTGTGAAAAATGGTCCTAAGTCATTTTTTTCAGTGCTGTTGTAATTTCGAACAGTCACTAAATGAACTGTTGTAAGTCGAGGACTACCTGTATTCCTGTTTAGAAAATAGAGCCAGCCCCACAAATGCTAATCTGGCCCTCCCCATTTTAGAAGTACAGTGGCTCTTTCCAAATGATTAGGCATAGAAATAAAGAAATAATTGTAATTAGTGAGTGGTTGTAAATCAATACACACTTCTAGGAGGAAAGGAGATATATTGTCACATGCATGAAAACGGATAACCTTGAGCTCACTCTGGTGGATGTGGAAAAACTTTGGCTGTTTTAAAAGTAGGGACTTTTAGTTTCTCTTTATTAATTTTATGTTCAGAAGAAGCTAGGAACAGATGATGGGAAAAGCAAAGATAATGGCTGGCTGGGGAACTCTGAAGGTTGATGTCCACAAATCTTAAAGTTGCCAGGGTTGGATACTCTTAATCTAGGTATTTGAAACACAGGACCATCTGTTTCATCTGTCTATATTTTTTAAATTAAATACAAATTTTCTAACTAAGAATTTATGCTAAGGTGTAAATGGCTTTTGATCAAGTTTCAGAGTCTAAAAGACGTTTACCCGTGTTTCTTAGAAAATAAGACAGGGTCTTATTTTTTTTTGACCACCTAAATAAGTGCTTGGCCATCGTTTCGGGGAGGTCTTATTTTTTTTGGGGTGCAGGAGGATCCTAGAGGTGACCTGGGGAAGGGAAGGGCTGCCTCCTGTGCTGGCCATGCCCACCCCTTCACTAGGGCTTACTTTTGGATAGGGCGTTTATTAGTCCCCCCCAAAAAAATTAGGCTTGGCTTATTTTTGAGGTGGGTCATATTGTCGGAGAAACAGGGTACTTCTCTATAAAGTGAGTGAGTTATGTATAAGTGAAGCTTTTACCCATTCTTCAACTGGGCATGAAGATCTTTATGTTATTATAATTTTTATGGCCTGTAATAATTTGAATAACTATACATTTGTAGCACACTGGAGCCATCTTGTGAGCTAATTGTATGAGTATATTTTATTTTAAGAATTTCCTTTCTTTTTGTCTTTCTTTTAAACAATCAGCATTTTATCTCCAGGATCTGAACAATTCTATAACGTATCTTTCATTCATTTATTCATTCATTCATTTTTAAAATCCTGCCTTTATTACTTTTTATAAGTAACTCAAGGCAGCAAACACATCTAATACTCCTTCCTTCTCTTATTTTCTCTACAACAACAACCCTGTGAGGTAGATTGGGCTGAGAGAGAATGATTGGCCCAAAGTCACCCAGGTGGCTTTCATGGCTAAGGTGGGACTAGAACTCACAATCTTCTAATTTCTAGGCCAGCACCTTCACCATCATACCAGACTGACTCTTCTGAAACACGACATGAGCATTTTAATTTTTAAAAGGTAAGGAGGGTTTTACATTTTATTTCAAATAAAGTTTGGTTCTCGTTAATTTATGAGGATGGCCTATCTCCTAAAGAGAAGGCAGGAAGATCTGAATCTCTAGAGGCCTATCTTTACACTATATGTATAGCTCCACAACGTTTCTATATTTATCTTTTAATATAGTACAGTTGGTGAGAACGCAGTGACTCTCAGACATTAAGGGATAAGTGTTGTATGCCAGATAGAGAGCCCCTTGGAAGATAAGCAGAGGTGGGCTGCAAAAATTTTAGCAAGAGGTTCTCTGCCTGGTTGCTGGGTGGGTGTGGCCATGGTGGGCGTGGCCTAGTCGGCCTCCTGGACCATGGTGGGGGGTCTGTTTTCACCCTCCCCAGGCTCCGGAGGCTTTCCTAGAGCCTCTGGGAAGGCGAAAACGGCCTCCCCCGGGCTCTGCAGGCCCTCCAGAAGCCGGAAACGGGCCCATTTCTGGACTTCTGGAACTTCCAGGAGGCCTGTTTTTCGCCCTCGCAGAGCCTCCACGTGGGCTCTGCATTTACCTGGGATCCAAAACGGGCCGTATGAAGACTCCTGGGAGTGAGGGGGTGAGGTGGGAGGGGTGGGAGGGGCCAGCCAGGAGTGGGATTTGGGGGTTTGCTGAACTGGACAGACCCTTAGCTAGAGGATCGCCTGAACGATGCCATCAGAAAGTATGTAGAGATTCTCAGTCTTCCAGGTTGTGGTTGTCCCAAAGGTGCTTTTTCAACTGGACTTTCTTGTTTTTTCCTTTGAAGACATTTTGCTTCTCATGCAAGAGGCTTCTTTAGCTCTGACAGGATAGTGGGGAATGGAAGGATTTATATTCTTTGCAGATAGCTGGTCATTTGCATCCTTTTGGAGAGTCGTTGAAGCATCAGAATTATAGGTAGTCCTCAAATTGGGACCAGAATTTCTGTTGCTTAGCAGGGTGGTTATTAATGAGCCATGTCTTATTTTACCAGCGTTTTTGCCATGGTCTGCCTTGGCAACTTTAAAGTGGGTGGACTTCAACTCCCAGAATTCCCCAGGCAGCATGGCTTAAAGATGCCAAGATTGGGAAACATTGATGAAGAAGGCTAGTTCTTTCTCTTGTAATGTTTTTTTTTAAATGTAGGTAGGAAAATGGTGGCATAGGTCATCACATTTTTTGCCTGCAGTCTACACTCAAGTCCATTTTATAGAGCAGACCAACAAGCAAGGCTTTGTTGCCTTGACGTCTTATCTCTTTCTGGTTTCTGTTGACATAAGGCAGGAACAGCCAAGGCAAGTGTGTAGGTGTGTTACATTTTTTTGAATGCACAAATATTTGCAGAAGGGACTGAAATGGTGCTCGGTGGGGGAGCAGCTGCCTGACTTGCCGTTTTGACTGGGGAAAGGTTAAACCTGCCTTAAGAAGAGGACACTTTTAAACCAAGTAGCAGATGTATAAATTAGGTCTGAGTTCTTGTAACTGATGCAGTTCAGCCCGCAGCGTCCTTCAGAAGGTCAACTCTACAGGAGATATATAGATGAGCAATCCAATTTTTATATATTAGCAAACTCATCCTTGCTCAGTGTATCTGGGGCAACATCAGAGCTATTTCTGGGTATACTTCGTGGAGTACAGAAGGAGCCACAGACATGCTTTGGAAATTTAGCATTGTTAGCAAGCTTCTTTTTTTGTGCCTGGGATTGAATTTGTACCTCCTCCGATTTTTTTTTCAGAATTTTGTTCTGTTCTTTGTTGCCTCTAGCAGATTGTGCTACAAGATTCCCTGGTTTCTGTTTCTCTTCCTCTTCCTCCTCCTTCATAATATTAAAGCAAAATACTTATGAACTCTATCTAAAATACTGTCCCATAAAGCCTGGAGATTTAATGTGACTGCCGAAATTGAAACATACATAAACAGTATTTTGACAGGTCCACCTTTGGAATATTTTCTATTAGAATCACTAACATGCAACTAATTAGATGCTGGAAGCATCTATATAACGTGTCCTATCTAAAATCAGAATAAAGAAATATTTTATTTTATTCATTTCAGATGCTACCCAATCCCAAACTGACTCTGATCTGATTATCAGCTTTTTTATAGTATATTGTGACTCCTGTTATCTTCAGAAGAGGGATTCTTGGTGCTGTCTGAGCTCAGTTGTTTTCTTGCAGACGTTTCATTACCCAAACTAAGTAACATCTACAGATAACATCATCTACAAAAAACCAGCCAAGCTCAGAGAGTATCAAGGACCCCTCATTTCAACCCTGAGCTACAAATATTCTCTTTATAGGATTCGAAGAGAGTGGATAGCAAAAGCTTTGGGTTTTAAAAGCGTCTTGATTTTGTGGACGTTAGGCTGTAGCATTTTCTTAACAAAATAATTTTTATTTGGATTCTGGAGTCAGCATTTGAAAATAAATCTGGTTCCCTGTGATATTGGACTGGACGTAATGTTAAGCTAAGGAAGCATTTCTCAAACTTGGCCATTTAAAGATGCATAGACTGGGGAATTCTGGGAGCTGAAGTCTGCAAAATCTTATAAGTAGCAGAGTATGAGAAACAACTAAGCAAGGATTTTTTAAAAATCTAGACTTGTCCCACTAACCACATATAATGCTAAATATTTATTATTTAGTATAATAATCAATAATGGTGTGGTTCATACATTCCATTAAATGGAAAGCAAGCAGGCTCCAAAGTTACAGTTTGATGCTATGCATTAAACAAACAAGCTAGGCTTCTTTTAAAAAAGTTTTTAATGAATGGTTATGTTGTATTAGGTTGCATTTTTTCCCCTCTTACTCCCAGGACACCTAATTTTCTCAAGTGGAGTGCACTGCATCAACTGTCGCTATTAACCCATAGATATTCTTTCAACACTAAGACAAAAGTTTTATTTGCTTCTGCAGCCAGGATTTTATGTTGTATTTTACCTTGGCTACTCCAACACTTCTGGCCTTGCTTTCTTGGATGATACCAAAAAAATAGATGAAACACATTTTTTTGTCAGTGCCTTTTTCTTGTCCCTCCAAATTCCTGAACGGCTTTGATAGGATAAGGCATTTTTGGCTTGGGAAACATAAACAGGCGTCTCTTCAGCTGTCCAACCAAATGGAGCATTGTGTTTTCCTTGGCAGTCAATGCAAGGTACTTTTGAAGGGAGGTGAACTAAAAATGGAGCAATGTATTTTCTATTGTAAGCAATAGTTTACTGCGGTTATTAATATTTCAGGCCATGGGAATTTCCTCTTAATTGACAAGAGTTTGCAAGTCAATGATCTGTCTCTCGGTAATCAATATACAGGCAGACCTCAACTTACAACAGTTCATTTAGTGACCGTTTGAAATTACAATGGCACTGAAAAACCATTTTTCACACGTTTGACCGTTGCTGCATCCCCGTGGTCGTGTGATTTACATCTGGATGCTTGACAACGGGTTCATATTTATGATGATTGCAGTGTCCCGGGGTCATGTGACCGCCTTTTGTGACCTTCTGACAAGCAAAGTCAATGGGAAAGCCAGATTCACTTAATAACAGGGTTACTAATTTAACCACTGCAGTGATTCACCTAACAAACATGGCAAGAAAAGTCATAAAATGGGGCAAAACTCACTTAACAAATTTCTCACTTAGCAACATAAATTTTAGGCTCAATTGTGGTCGTATGTTGAGGACCACCTGTATTACTGTAGTATAATGCTGAAATTGATGACTGGTTCCCTGTTCTTTCTGCCCAAAACTTTTAAAGAGAGCTTGGTACCAAATATAGATCTAAATTTTCTCTCATGCTCCTCTAAATTGTGCTCACATTCTTTTCACTTTCACATAGTCACTGGCTTTGGCAAAGTGGCTGCATAACCTTCTGTAACTTCAAGGGGAAAAAAAATACCAAGGAAGTCCAGTTGCCTTTTGAAAAAGCAACTTTTGCACAACCATGACCTGCATGACTGAGAGTCTCCATAGACAACCTTCCATAACTGTTCCCAAAGTCACTTCTTCGCATTCTTAGTGCACCCTCCAATAGGACAGAACCAAAAACAGGAGGCATCTGAAAGTTGCTCCATCCTCAGTCTTCACCTGAAAGAAAGGAGGAATTCTGGAGATGGGACAAAAGTGGGAAGATAATCTCCTTCTCCCTTTAATTATTGATAAGCAATGTTTACTGAAGGAAGTAGCAGGCTATTAGCAAAGGATTTCAGCAACTGCTGTGATTCAGGAACAAACCCTAGATATAGGCACAATGTTTAAACCTTCTTGTTTTATTGCGTTCCCTTCCTACTTAATGGACTATTTCACCTCCTTCTGTTGAGCAGGCTGGTCATCCGTATACTGTTTCGTATAAACCTTTTTGTTCTTTGCATTTCTCTTTCTGAGAATCTCATAGGTTGTATCCAACCACAGCATTCTTAGTCTTCCCTTTCCATCTATTCCATTTTCTTCATCTAATGGTTTTGTTGTTTGATCCTCGTTCATTTTCTCTGGGTAACCGAAGTATTCCTTTGCATCTGTCACTCCTTATAATGCTATGTGGGACGAACCTTGGGAGACAGGAAGAACAGCCACAGTCTAAACAATTGTCATCTGCTACCTTAAGCTTGCTGTGGTTTGCTATTATGCGGTGAGAGATTTCCATGAACTGGGTGGGGGAGAGGGGGAATGAAGGCGGCAATTGAAAGTAGAGGCTATACATCTTTGAGATACTGCCTCAAGGTCATCCAGCTGGAAGAAGTTGGGAGTCGCATTCCAACCTGCCCTTGAACTGACCATTACGGAGATATCTTTACATGAACTTGATTGGTTACACTGTGGTGAGCAATGAGAGACAGATAAGGAGTGGTGGGGAGTAGAACATAGAGATTTGGGCAAAGCGATTCTCAGTTCTGGCTATGCAATACTGCAATCTACTTGGCTCACTAATAAAACTCTAACTTTCTCAACAAATGGAGCCAAGGGATCATTTCTACGTAGAGGTTTAAGTCGTGGCAGTTCTGACAACAATGGTCCAATGAAAGGATGGTGTCTCAGAAGGGACTTTGGTCTTTGGGAGTAAGCAAAGTGCCCTTGGTGTTGAACTGAGAAGTCTTGGTGATTTCTTGGACAAAGATGGCTTTTTTTTTATCTACTTTCTGGTCTAGTCTGCAGTTTTGATGGTCTCCCATGCAGTTCCTAGCCAGGGTCAACCTAGCTTCTGGTTTTTTGTGTGTGTATCTGAATGTGTCCAGACAAGGCATACAAGCTCCTAGCAACTGCTACACTATAGCAAGGCACTACTTCCCACATGCTGGTGTAACCAGCCCTGCACTCAAACAAGGCAATTCTCCTACACCACAGCTGGTATCTGTAGATATAACTATTTATTCCTATCTGGGAGGAAAGCAAGTGAAGGTCCCAATGAAATTTAAGGGCTTCCTGCTGAAGCAGATTAGCTCTCTGGATTTTAATTACGCACCAGAAAAGTATAGATTCCATTGTGCTTACACAGAGGAGTTTTTCCCTATAATTTTGTATAATTAAAAATCAAGCCTATTGTATTTTGCTTGGTCTATGGGCATAATTGCCACTTCTGGATTTTACTGTTATTCATTCCTAGAGAGTGGTTGGGATTGTTGTTACCTAGGTTTCTTCACTTAGATTTCAGTGGGACTCATTTCTCGCTCAAAGGCAGCCCAGCTGATTTAAAGGCTAGGAGCAAAGCATTTCTTTAAAGAGAGAAAACTAACAGTTTGAGAACTTTTTAATTTATAGGACAGGGAACCCAGTGAAGGGGCGTATGAGATAAAACATTATATGCCATCTGAAAAAAGGAGTTTGGGATTTTGTTCCCTTTCCTTATAATATTAATGTTCTGAGGACATCCAGTTAAATAGGGATATAAGAAGAAGGTAATTTCCCATATGGTACAGTATTTCAACCTTCATGATTTCCAGGTATGTGGAGTTCAACTCCCAAAGTTCTTAGCCGGGGCTTGCTGGATAGGGCATTCTGGGAGTTGAAGTCCAGGGATCTGGATGTGATCAAGATTGAGAAACAATGAACATGGGATGGAGGGTGAGAAACCTGTATGACTTTAAAGGAAGGTAAGACAAATTCTTGAAGATGAATGGTAATGATAGTCATATTGTAGGAGAAGGAATGGTGGAGTGAAAAGAAGGATAAACCTAGAATCCCTATATAGTCAGAAATCAACTAAATACACCCCCCCCTTGATCCTTATGTATCTCTAACCAGGTGTTGATTGTTAGTTGAAAAGATTCCTCTGCATAGGCCTTTAGTAATAAATCAGTTTAATTGAACCTTCACTATGGACCTGGTCTTTTGACACATATGTTCTCATATATTCTAACCAATGGGGAAGTTATGCATATCATGGTATTAGTTATGGGGAACCCAAACAATTAAATTCTGTCATGTTTATGTCTTACTTGGGAGCTTTTCACAGGTATCTTAGTTGAGAAGAAGTGTTGAATTAGGCAGATTCAGTCTGATCAGATTCGATTATTGATCTTTTTAACATCCATATATGGCAGTGCAATTTTGCTTTTTCAAGCATTACTGATTACAGTTTTTACTAAGAAGCGAGGAATGATAATATGCTAACCCAAAACTCTTCAGCTAATATTTTTGCACACCTTCCTCCCCATTGGTCAAGTAAAATATTGGTTTTTCAATTAACCTAGGAATAATAGTTAAAATGGGCAAGGTGACAACCACCTGTTTCAAGCTATTTCAGCAGTGACTGTCCAAAAATGTAAAGATTAGGGGTTCAAGTTTTTAACTTCTAATATTTTTCTTCTGCTCTTCCAAGATTCTGACTTTTTAATGCTGCTGCAAACAATTAATTGTTTAATTTTAGGCTCCATTCTTGTGTGCAATAAATATTCTAATCTAACCAAACCGCATCTGACAGTCTTCTGCCAACTCAAGCCAAGTCCTGAACAAGAGATTAAATGTCTGGGCCGCTATGATTTATCACTGAGCCAATCTGGGATAGACATAATACCCTGAGCTACCAACAGCGGCATTCCTATGCTTTGTTAGGTTAAAATTCAGCTGCTTACTTTATGTTTTGTATGGATATCGCTAACATAACTGTTTTTGTTGTAATATTTATATATAGTTTTTATGTTTTTATGTCTATTTGTATACTTTCCAGTGGTTCTACGAGAGAGGTGGGCAGTCTCTAAACATAGATGAGAGAGAAAGAGGGAGGGAGGAAAGGAGTGGGAGGGAGAGGGAGGGGTAGAGCAAGAGAGAGAGGGAGAAGGAGATGATAGAGACAGATAGATGATAGAAGATAGATGATACAGCTAGCTAGACAGACAGACAGACATATCATATGATGAACAGTTAAGGGAACTAGGTATGTTTAGCCTAACAAAGACAAGGCTTCGGGGAGATAGCAGTCTTCCAATATTTGAAGGACTGTCTCAGGATAGAGGGTGTCCATTTATTTTCTATAACACCTGAAAGGAGGACAAGAAGCTTGTCAGAGGAAGATCCAAGCTGGAAAGATGGAGGCATTTTCTGATAGTGAGAACAATTAATCAATGGAATAGCCTACTTTCCTGAGTTGTGGATGCTCAATCACTGGAGGTTTTCCAAAAATTGACATTTGACTGGGATGGTGTGAAGTTCCTGCCTAGATGACCTCCAAGGTCCCTTCCAGCCTTTTGAATAGATGGGTGGGTGGATGGATAGGCGGGCGGGCAGGCAGGCAGGTCCTTGGACTGATGAATGGATGGTGGATCCTTGATTTGGGATGATGTCAAAATGAATCCAGCCTTTTGAAGTTCAAATCAAGCTATGCAAAGATCCAAACATCAATTGGGGAAAGATGTGAGTGGATAGGCAGTCTCTCTGCATCTGACAAAGGAAACAAGGAAATCGATGTTGTTTGGGGAAATGGGATAACAAGGTTTCTGTTTGCTTTAACAAACTAGGATTTTAAAGCAATATTGCACCCTTTGAGACAAGTTTTAAGTCTCCAATGTAGCAAATTAGTTATTTACAAACTACACCATAGTTTTTTTTAACTTAATATTTTCAACGTTCTGAGTGATTTTAGTACTTTTAATTACCATGTAATTTAATTTTTCTCTGTTGGTTTTATCAATTTATTCGTTTTCAATTTTCAAAGGTCCAAAGACTCTTTGACTGCCTCGGAAGAATTATGTGGTGGGTACCAGCTGCTTATTCTTCTGCTTGAAAAACCATAATTACTTCATGACTCATTCCTTGTGTTTAGGCCTATAAATACTATTCAGTGTTAATAAGACGTGAAATTCAAAATACCCAGCCTGGGATGCTCAGAATTCTTGCTTTATATCAGTGAACAGAATCCAAATGCCACAGCCGTCACCATGACAGGTTGCTTTGTCAAATCATGATCTGCAATGTAAACTCTATCAAATTATTAAGTCACAAGGAAGAGAAAGCTGTAAAATGAAGAAGAAAAAGAAAGAAAGGGAAAGAGGGAGAAGAAATTAGGTTATATCAGCCTTGTCAATAAGCCCAAGAATTTTTTAAATGGTCAGGATTGGTGTGGAGATATTCAATTGTCATTTATTTATTTATTTATTTATTTATTTATTATTTAATAATATTTGTATACCACCCTCTCCTAAAGGACTCAGGGCGGTGTACAACAATAAAATAACATAAAAACAGTATGAAAAGAAACAAAAGTTAAAAACCCAATCACACCCTTCCATTTCAGTCCCAAGCCTGCCGGCACAGCCAGGTCTTCACCGCCTTACGGAAGGGAAGGAGAC
>JANHJO010007466.1:156374-169316 GCA_032468235.1 Pseudoxyrhopus heterurus | reverse complement strand
GTTTTGCTGACGGGACCCGCAGCAGGCCAACCCTGTGAGACCTAACCGGGCGCTGGGAGGCAAATGGTGGTAGGAGGTGGTCCTGCAGATATCCTGGCCCTGAGCCATGTAGGGCTTTAAAGGTCTTGACCAACACCTTGAATTGGGCTCGGAGGCCAATTGGAAGCCAGTGCAGCTCGTGCAAGAGAGGTGTTACATGGGTGTACCAAGGTACACCCATTACTGCTCGCACAGCTGCATTCTGGACTAACTGCAGCCTCCGAACACTTTTCAAGGGTAGCCCCATGTAGAGTGCATTGCAGTAGTCCAACCTCGAGGTGATAAGGGTGTGAGTGACTGTGAGTAGAGTCTCCCGGTCCAGGAAGGACTGCAACTGGTGCACCAGGCGAACCTGTGCAAAGGTCCCTCTGGCCACAGCCACTAAATGATGGTCCAATCGCAGCTGTGGATCCAGAAGTATACCCAAGTTGCGTGCCCGCTCTGAGGGGGGCAAAGTCTCCCTCCCCCAGTGTTAACAAAGGGGAATCAACTGGACATACTATACTATAACATATACTGATGAAGTATACTTTATTGGGATTCACTCTGGAATGAGAAGCTTATGTTCCAGGCAAGCTTTGTGAGATTCCAAGGGGAGCAAAGTGTGGGAGGGGAGCCTAGCAGTGTGCTAGCTATGCCATTTATTTGGCAGTCATGTTTATTCATTAACAATGAGGTAAATTCCTTGTAAACATATTTACAGCCAAGATGTTAATTGCAGAGACCCATAGGACTTCACAGATATGCTTGTTTTTCAGTGGGACAATAGCCTTGATGAGCCTAACATAAAGCTGCACCATCCCTTCCCCATGGCAACATTATTTGTAGCTAAGGACGTCTGTGTGCTGCACTCCAAAAAGGAAAGGGCAGCTGTCAGAAGGTGATCTCCATGACACAGTCAGAAGTCTTGACTGCTTTAATTGACATTTCTGGGAAGGATTAATTTAATGCTGGAGGGAAGTGAAAATGGATTCTGCTGTCACCTGAACAGTTATTTATGGACGTGCCTAACAGAATGCAGGCAGAAATAATGGTGGACTTGAAGTGCTCTTTTGGTTTCTGTTAAGATAACTTGAATAGGAATGCAAATACAGCATTTTCACTTGAATCTGCAAAACAAAAGAATGACAGTTGTGGCACATTTTGTTGAGCTCAAAGATTCTGTATGGATGAGAAAGCAAGAAAAAGAGTGCTGAAGCTATACATTTCCCTGTGAATGGTCTGGAGATCACAAAGGTGGCAGTCCAGCATCTAAGGAGATGCACCCTTACATATAAGCTTCTCTTCCCCTCCCAATGCCACCCTTCACTGTTTTGACACACAGCTGCCTTAATATTATTTCTCTTTGTTGTTCCAGGGGCCAGCAAGCCCGGCCCACCCAAAGTCACATACAGAAGAGCCCTGGTGGCACAGTGGTTCGAATGCAATATTGCAGGCTAACTCTGCCCACAACCAGGAGTCCAATTCTGACAGGGCTCAAGGTTGATTCAGCCTTCCATCCTTCCAAGGTGAGGACCCAAATTACTGAGGTCAGTATGCTGACATTGGAAATTACCCAGAGAGTTCTGTAAAGCACTATGGAGCAGTATATAAGTCTAAATGCTATTGGTATTGCTGTTAGAAGAAAGGAATCAGGGCTTAAGGCAACCTATTGGAAGAACAGGTTTGGCACAAAATTTCACTAGCAGTGCCAAATGTAAAATCAGCAATGCATTCCCATTGCATCCATCTTGGAAGAAAATGCATTTCAGGACCTAACATCCTGCAACGTTCCAGATCATTGTCCTATTTGTTACACTCTGAAGGTTTCTCCTTGGAGTGACATTGTGTCTAAATGACCTTTGATGGCTTGGTATCTGAATGTTTCCCCAGATGATTCATTAACAGAGAGGGAGTCTGACCTCAAAATGTTGATTTCCCCCATCTGTAATTCTGGAAAGTGCTACCCCCACCCCCACTCCCTATCAGATAACTAATTGAAACTTTAAGGGGACTGATTTTTGGCTATTTATGTATGCTCTGTATAAAAATATTTAACCCTCTTTTGTGCTTCAGTCCAGAACATTTACACTAATTGTGAGCAAGAGGTATACTACTACTACTACTACTACTACTACTACTACTACTACTACTACTACTACTACTACGGAGGGCAGCACTATCCCTTCATTTTCTTACCTTGTAGTCAACAATACTCAAATATGAACATAGCAAGTTGTTGGAAGAAATATCCTTCTGGGTTTGTTCCAAGTGGGAAGAAAGACACTGGAAGCATGGTGACTGCTTGGAAAGATGGTTTAATGGTGGACAGGATGGGCTCCTGGGCAAAAAAAGGGAGGAGCTGCTGAGAGTCCCTTTGTTTTATACCTTCTGTGGCTTTGAACTTCCTGGGGCACAGGAAGAGTATTCTGATTGGTTGCTGTCAGAGGTCATAGCTAGCTGTGAAATTTGGTGGGCGGTGCAGTGAAGGGGCTTTGGGCAATTCCTATTATGGAGGTATCCTGAAGAAGGTAGGTTTTTGTTATGTAGAATAGACAGGAGAATAGATTGGCTCAGGCCTTTAATGGCCTATTAAGAGAGATGGGGGCTGAGTTTCTGCCTGAGTTTCTACTTCCAGTGTATCCCAAAATATTTCACTTCTCTAGGGGGAGGGGTGGGTTTTAACTTCCAACAATACCCAACATGCAACAGAATTGTCATGGAGTCACAGACTTCATTTGATTCTTGAATCTACCACAGTTTCATGAAATGTGGGTAGGGCTTGATGGAAGCTCTTCCATCAGATAAGGAGGCTTATCAAAGTATCTCCAGTCTATTCTTTCTCAAGAGTGTTTTCTTCTTTGACCTGCTGTGCCATTTAAGAGATTTGTGCTGGCAGAAAAGCAATTTCCAGTCTAAAAAGACTACTTCCAAGCAGTGGTTTCTCCTGGGACTTGTTAGAGCTGGATACATTGTCCTAGACTGCTACCTTTTTGAATAGACAGGAAGCTCTCCAACTTTGCAAGCTAATCTTGGGGATAAGCAATCCCCAATTTAGTGAAAATAATAGTCAGAAGTTTCTGTCTTTCAGCCTGGACATATATCTATAAAGTGAGCCTAGTAGTACAGACCTATTTTAGAAGAATGAAGACGACAGTACTTTGAAAACTGATCCATAAACACATCTTGGTTGCTAAAGTCTGGATGATCACTAGATGGCCTCAAAGGGATACAGAACACTCTTTTCTGCCATCTCCAGACGGTCTGGATTTTTGCTTCCCCCATATGACAGTTTAACCATAAATTTTAGTAGTTGGGTTTGCAATCCAAAATAAACCAGAAGTCCTTTACTGATAGCAGCAGCTTTCCTGGAGACAATACTTGGAGTAGAAAGCCAAGATCGGCTAATCAGCGTGCTTCTAAGCAGTTTTTCCCTTACCCAAAGCAATATTGAGCAAAGGCGTATAGGTTCCTGGTCAAATAATTGCAAGAAAGAAGAAGCTTTTGCTATAGTTGTTACACGTAGTTAGCAGAAAAACAAATAGGTCTTTCAAGAAGACCTGAACATTCTTATTATTGTCAAAAACAGTTGGATCTCATTCTCAGGACCTAGAATGAAAACGCCATTCTACAGTTATAGCTCAGTATCAATGTTTTTAATGAAATTCAGTTCTGGAACTTCTACAGGACACTTCTACTTGCATGAGTACTGATGTCTGAGATCTGAAGCTTCCCAAATTTTGAAGAACATTCAAGCTGCTGCCTGAAAAGGAGGGGAAACGCTTTTGTATCTACTTCCCGATAATTTCTTTTTAAAGAATTCCAGCCCATTAAAGCTAATCAGAGAGAAAAATTCTACCGCACCATCTCCAAGACTGTTGTAGATTGCATGTCATTTTAGGACCCTGATACTAGATTTCCCATTCCAGAGAGCGTCGATTTCAGAGGAAGTAATTTGAATACATCTATAGGCTTTGTGCAATGTGTGAGCCTCATGATAATGTGATTATGTTTGGTTTTGGCTTAGCGTGTGGTAGGAACCCAGTCATTGGTATTTATAATTCATCATGGTGGAATGTGTAAACTCAGCCATTTTAGCTCAAACGGGCAGTGGAAGGACTGAGAAATACAGAGCCTGGTTTTCATTATTCTAGCAGCAGCATTCACAAGCTGGTTAAATGGGCCTAATTCATACCAAATACAGCATAACAGAGTTGGAAGGGATCTTGGAGGTCTTTTAAGTCCAATCCCCTGCTCAAGCAGGAGACCGTGTGGTATTCTGGACAAATGACTGTCTAATCTCTTCTTAAAAACCTCCAGTGGTGGAGCATCCACAACTTCTGGAGGTAAATCATTCCATTGGTTAATTGTTGTCACCATCAGGAAATTTCTCTTTAATACTACTGTTGGAGGAAATATCCATCTGGTTCAGTTCCAAGCCGGGAGAAAGACACTGGAGACAAAATGGAGGCTGGAGGCTGATTGGAAAGAGAGTTTAATGATGGAAGAGAACCACCAAGCACATGGTTCTCTGGTGCAGCTGAACACGTGGAGTTGAAAGTGGGGGGCTTTTATACCTTCGCTTGGGCTTTGCACTTGAGCTTCCTGTTCCTGTGCAAGAACATGTATTCTATTGGCTGTTGTTGTCAGACTCCCATGGGGCTATGTGGAGTCATGTTTGTCTGAGATAAGTTTGGTTGAAATTTGCCGGGCAATGCAATGTCCTTAGGAGATTTTGCAATGCAGTGAGCTCTGCTGCTATTATGTCCTAGAGGGTCATGTCTTAATGCCATCACCCTGGAGCTGAAGGTCTTTTGTCTTGTAGATAGGATGGCCCAGTCTTTCTTAATGGGCACCAAATATCTGCTGGGGCAGGGAGCTGGGACCCTGAGTTTCTGTCTCCCTTAAGATTTCTTTTCTCTTTTAGGGGAAATATAATATTCTGCCTTTTTAAATTTTTCTCAAAATATTTCATTCTTCTAGGAGGGGTGACTTCCCTCACTAGGTTGGATCTCTCTTTGATAAGCTTCAACACATTACTTCTTGTCCTGCCCTAAGGTGCTTTGGCGAATAGGTTGACCCCTTTTCTTTGTGCCAGCCCCTTAGATATTGGAAAAATGCTATCGTGTCACCCTTAATCCTTCTCTCTGTTGAACCTAGACTAGACACTAGACAAATTCCCACAACTCTTCATTGTATGTTTTAGCTTCCTCCAGTCCACTAAATATATTTCTTGCTCTTCTCTGCACTCTTTCTAGAATCTCTTTATTTTGAACCCCATTCTTATGGATCTGAATAAGGCTCACCCACCTGGACTGCAAAAATTCAGACAGCCATTATATACCTACCAGAGTTGGCTAATCTAACTCTTTGGTGCCATTTCAATCTTTTCAGGTGAGGCATGATAATTCTGCTTTTAAACGCTTCTAGATTTCCAATTCAGGAAATATAAATTTCCCCAAAGACTACAGTCCTCTTTCATGCTATAAATCTTATAAAGATCAGAGAGTGCCCAGTTCACACATTACACTAAGCCGCAGTTTGTTGGTGATATTTACACATAATGATCATCCTTAAATCAGAGTTTAAAGACCTCAGTGACATGGGAGGGAAATTAAAAGAGAGACAATGATTAAAAGTTTAAGAAGAAAAAGAGACGATGGTTAAAGAAAATGGTTATTTAAGCCTTTAGACAGTTTGATGTAAACTAAGGCAGAAATAAGATATGAGGGGAAAAAGTAGAATAATGGGTGTCTTTAAAATATACAAATATAATAGATAGAAAACTAGAATTTATTGAAGTTAGATAATTACAATATATATTTTTAAAGAAGAAAGTAATATTTTGTTTATTTTATTGAAATGAATGCATAGTATTATCCATTCTTTATTGAATGAACCACAATGGGCTGCTTCACACAGCATGCTAAACCGCGACCAGATAAACCCATGCTGTAATTTAGCCCAATCTGCCAATCTAATCATAACTGTTACTGGATATACATACAGTACTGTGCAAAATCATGAGGTTTGTGTCATTGTTTTGGCCCAGTGTGAAATTAAACTCCAACAACAATTCCCAATTAGCATAGCCATATGAGTTTATCTATTTATTACCATATCAATCATATACTGCAGTATTTCATCCGATTCCAGGTGGTTCAAGGGAGCTGTAATATGATACCCATCTGAAGGTATTAGGCTGGGGAAGGCTGAGCTTAAATAATGACCAAATGACATGACTATCCTTGGTTCCAAATCAACTGACACATGTCATTTCTTCTATTAATATCTTTTAACCTACTCAGACTGGAGAGGAGCAATTCTATGTTCATCAGTGTTTGGTATTGACTTTGTCAAGGTCAACTCCACAGTGGTAACAGGGGTGGGCAACTATTGCAACTTTAGAATCTGTGGACTTCAACTCCCAGAATTCCTGCATAGCTGGCTCAAGGATTCTGGGAGTTGAAGTCCACAGGACATAAAGTTGCCACAATTGTCCATCCCTGTGCAATAGTAACCATTGAAAGTGCTGGTCAATCTTGACCTTATTTTCCCTTTTGGACTAACTGATCTATGCAAATCAAAGGCTGATTGTGGGTTATTTTGTTGACAGCCCACATTCTTGCCATGTGGTCTATGTGGGCCTGGTTATGGAGTGGTGGTGCAAGCAATCATTCCAACCAGTTGTTTGAATGGCACCTGGCAAAGGAAGCTTTCTGAAGCCTATTTCTCTTGGCAGTTACTCAAGCCTGAGGATCAACTAAGATGTCTACTGTTATTTGTTCTCAAGAGGTAATAGATGCAATCTTGTTTCTATAGTTGATTAACTGCCAGTTTGGGGGTCATGCCAAGCCTCTTATATAAGCAGATATCTAGAAGAGAGTTTCTTCTGTCCATTGATACTTCAAGAGGTACATTGTTTCATGCACAGTTTTGGCATTTGCACCCCAAGTGCCATTGTTATTGAAGTGAGGTCACGGATGGTAAGAAGCAGAACCACAGGAAGACAACCTCATCAGGCTATTGACCCTAAAGGAACATTTCATCTCATGTGTGCAGATCAGTTGCCATGAGAGGTGGGGATGCGCCCATTCAAAACCCATCACCATGATCTGGTCGGCTACAAACTCCATTTCTAGCTCACACTCCTTCAGATACTCCCTGACACCCCAACCTTATATTTCCAGATGTACTGTTGGCTTGCAGCCTCCGACCACTTTTATTTTATTTTTTTAAAACTATGTGGAATCCATAGGTATTCCGGAGGGAAAAATAGGATGATGTTGCAGGTTAGTGGATTTTCAGAATTGCAGTTCTGTGTTTAATATTTTGCCCTAGAAGAATCTGAAAAAAAAAAAAGAATCAACCACAAGCAGAGCATGGATAGCAATAGTGGATGACAATGGAAGCATTCATAAATGCACTTACCGATATCTGTGAACAGGATGTTGTCCAGAGATAATAGCTTTTTCCATTGCTCTCCCCTCCCCTCCCTCCAGGGGTGTCTGCAGGAGGAACACAAAGATTAAAATGGTGCCACAACCACAGAAAAAAGGGGGTGGAGTTTTGATGTAAGGTTGTGGTCGCTAGCTTTTTGACCCCCCCCCCCTTTGGATACTCATGTCTCCCTCTGAACCTTCTGCCTAGAAAAATGCTTAACTTCTTATGCTACAAACCCGAAGATCAAGATCGTTGATTAGTTGTACAAAATTATAGGTTGCCTCGCTTTGCTGGATAAAATTGGCTTCCACCGTCAATGGGAGCATTTTTAAATTAACATTTAGAATACAGTCTTTAGCACCAAGGAATACTTATTGTTGCCCAGGATGGCAAAAAAACACATGCTCATTAAAGGCAACCAGCCATAAATAAATAGAATACCTTCCAACCTGTACCAACTTTCTTCCAACTCCCCCAAAATTTTCTTTGAGAAAAGATTGTTTTTTCTATATTCTTTGCCCGGTGCTTTTAAATGTCTTTTCAACTTCTTTAGGTGGCCTTTTTTGAGTGTCTATCATTGTTGTAATATTATGGATGCTGGTGCTATTGTCATTTTTTTTGGTTACAAGGCTTTGCAGATTCCTGCGTATCTACCCTCTTTCCAAGATTTGAAAAAAGTTTCATGGGATTAGTTCCCTTATGATTTTTGCCTTTGAGATTCCTTTAGAGGCTTGGGCAGCCAAGGAGATTGTTGGAGAGATAACTGTGGAATAAAATTTTAAGATCTACTCTTGGCTATCCTACGAGTAAGGGAAATAAATACCAGAGCTCGTGAGAATTTTACCCCTATTGTTTCTGCACTAAAAAACATGGGAACCAATTACTTTGCTGTCAAAAAAGAATGGGAATGCTCTCCCAAAATGCAGAAGAAAGCTCTGGCATGATATTAAACTTTTTTTCTTTTTTTTTCTTTCACTAGGCAAACTCCAAATGGCCAGCAGGCAAACATTTCAGGAGGAATAATAGAGAACAGCTGAGACCACGGACTTACACCAAGCTTGGAGCCAGAAAGAAAGCCTTCATTTATTAATGATGGTTTCCACAAAGACTTATCTAAGGCAAAGGGTCTCTGCTTTGCCAGGTTCCTGTCAAGTCTAATGAACCCTGTGCAACACTTAATTAGCCACAAAGGGCAAGTAGGAAATGAGTAGTCCGCAAAACAACCCAGACATCCTTAAAAAGACACAAGCGTAGCAGGAAGTGACTGGACAAACCTGATAGGTAACTTAGCTGGATGAGCAAACACTGCCTGTTTAACCTTTGACAAGCCTGAGAATTGCTCCGAAGAAGATCTGATTCTCCTCCCTAAGAACTGATCCCGCAAAAGAGCACACACCTATTCCGAAGCTTATTCTGATATCCACAATTCAATCACGGGCTCGGAGTGAGGTTAACCACTCAAGGGATTAGCTTACAGAGCATGTATGCCCTAGGTGGAACTATACTGCCTAGCCAGCTGTTGACCAGGATCCTTTTCTTCCAGCAATGATGGTGAGGAGAGCAACAGGAAGTGCACGATTACATTAGTAAACAGTGCAATGGGGAAGTTAAAGTGCTGGGCTAGGAGTGGAGAGATCTGGGTTCAAGTCTTCTCTCAGCCATGGAAACTCACTGGCTGGGGTGGCTTTGGGTCAGTCACTCTCTCAGCCCAACCTACCTGACAGGGAATAAAATGTGGAAGTAAAATGTAAGGAGATCTCCACATAAGCTATTTTGAGGTTTTGGCGGTAAGGCTGTAGCAAAGCTTTAAAAAAAACTTGCTTTATACTAAATCACATTGTTGGCCTGTTTAGTTCAGCATGGTTTTGCTTGCTACATCGTGGTCTGAGTAAAACACAATAGGATAAATTAAGGCCCCCTCATTGTGCTACAAACCACATTATGGATTAGTACGATGTGGGTTTTTTCATTATTTTCTAAGATAAGCTGCAACGCTCTGTTCAACAACAAAGGAATAAGCAGTCGAATATATTGTAGACTAACACTTGGTTGAGTGTCAGTCACAATGGCCTGACTCCAATGTAATACTAACCTACAAATTATGGCTTGTAAGATACAGGGACCAAGTTCACACACCTGGCTAATCTATAATGTAGTTTGATTTGTTTAAAGCTGGCACACTGTCAAGCCACATGTAATAGGCAAACCAAAGAACAAAGATTAAGAGATATTAAAAATTTGTCTTTAATGTCAGAGAAAAATATGTAATCATGAGCCATGCTATCTCTTCTCATACGTGAGCATTAACACAGCTATGTAAAACATGGTTTATGGTTTAGAACAATATTATTGAATATTGTGCGTTGAGGCACCCAGACACTGACATGGTGCAGTATATAATTCCAGTAATTTCCAGTAGTTCAGAAATGTGTCTTTCTCAGCCTTTACAAAACAAATACATAGCAGCCAAACACACCTGGCCATTATTATCAAAACTGCAGGATGACTGGGGCTTGACTATTATAGGAGTTTATCAACTGATCATCCCATCATATATATATATTATATAAGCATATACCTAGGCCTATGTAACTTCTAAGGCTGTCTAGTTGCACATCATAGCCGCCCGGAGTCCTTCGGGAATGGGGTGGCCTACAAATTTTAAAAATAAAATAAAATAAATAAATAAATAAATATTACAAGAATCACATGGTCACAACTGAGATGCTTGGCAACTGGCATGGATTTATGATGGTTGCAATGTCCTGGGGTGATCACCATTTGCGACTTTCCTAGCTGGCTTTTGACAAGCAAAGTCAATGGGGGATACCAGATGTGCTTACAACTGGGTGATTTGCTTCACAATCATAGCAAAAAATAATAATAATTGCAAAATCAGGCATGTCTCACTTACTGACTGAAATTCCAATCCCAACTGTAGTTGTAAGTTGTAAGACTACCTGAATTTGATTGACAAACATTATCTCCTCAGCATGGCTGTCTTCCCAAGTTGTCCTGTCATCTCTGATGCATAACAAAATCTCAGCTACCAATTCTGACCACCTTCTTTAGCATTTCCACCCTCTTAAGGTACAGACTGCTGTTCTTCTGCCCTTTGCAGTACCTGCAAATGTGAGAGAGGAGGATATGATATAAAAAAAAAATTAATGGTGCTGCAGTGGTTGAACCCTAGGTGGACATTTGACTTTATATCCTGAGCAGGGGGAGAGGCAGTTTCAATCATTTCATAAAGAATTTGAATCGAAGAATTCCTGACCACGAATTTGGTCCTGCTCTGGCTTTTTTCTTTTTCTATTTTTTAAATTTTATTTATATATTTTCTCTTTGCATACAATAAGTGCTTAGTGAACAGCGTACTGTCTGAGTCAATTTGTTTACACAACAATATTAAAGTCCTAGTTTCTATCTCTATTATCCAACCATTGATAAAACAAGTCCCACGTTCGAAAATATTCTGTGTCTTCTTTTTCTGTTAGTCCTGCCCTGCCCTTTTTCTGATAGCCATCTGATAAAAAAAAAAAATGGTTGGGCATGTCTGTTTGCTGTGTTCCAAATCTAACCTCTTTAAACTTTTAAAAGGCTAAACCTGCAACACAACAAACTTGCAGAATGGAGACAAAAAAGAAAAAAAAACCCTTGCTCTACCAGGAAAGGAGGGAAGGTGGTACAGTATAAGTCTAGAAGCAATGTTTCTCAACCGTGTCAACTTTAAGATGTGGGGATTTCAGTTCCCAGAATTCCCCAGCCAGCATGTGAAGCAAAAATGCATACATCTTAAAGTTAATAAGGTTGAGAAACACCAGACAGGTATGTGTGCAGGTGAAAATAGTACGTGGAACATTCAGGAATGTAGGAGGCACACAAGTAAGGTTTGGGCAGGTGAAAAAATGAAATGCAAAAGCTTTGGAATTTGAAGATAAACCCTTATGGGGGGGGGAGAGAAACCTTCCTTAGGCCCCACCGGTCTAATTTTCCTCCATTGCCATCTGCCAAGAAGCAGCTCATCCATCCTTAAAGCCTGGGTAATTATTAGCAAATCTGGAATGAAGCATCAGCATTAATTCCAAGCTGCTGGTCTGAGTGGGTCAATTGGATATTTACTTTCATTTGAAAGACATATTGGATGTGTTAGCTAGCAGAACAAACAAATACATGCTGAACAGATGAACCAAAGGGAAGGTGGAAAATGTGGTTCAGTATTTCAGCAGAAGTTTAATTAGACCTGGATACAATACATGTCTCTATATTGGAAAAGCAAGCACAAAGAAGCCAGCTAATATACTGGTTTATTCTGGAAGGCTTTCAAAGAGTTGAGTCATTCTCTCTTGTTGGGTTCTTTGCTATGTTCAGTGCTGTTACAGAAACATCCATTGTCCTCTTTCAAAATTTCCTCCGCACTTTCCAGATGTGCTCATGTCTTGGATTATAGTTCTCAGAATTCCACGCCAAAGTGTAATCCAGAACATCTGGAGGGTACAATACTAGATTGGAGAAAGTTAAGTGATACAGTACTAATCACTCATGGTGTCCTTTGCGTTGATTGTAATTTTGTACACCTCCATAAATCATGCTTTCACGCATACAGTAAATCTGAAAGCCTGTTTAAAGAATCCAGAGTGATTTGGCCCAGTCTATGAAATCTGGTACCCACTCTTGAAAACATTATCTTTCAAACCACCTGGTTTTGACAACTTCCATCCCATCTCCAAACTTGCCTTTCTGGAGAAAACATTTAATGGAATGGTTGAGTTTCTGCTACAGAGGATTTAAAGTCAGGGCTCAGACACAGGCACAGATGCTGGACTGCATTGGTCACATGTCAGGATTTGGACGGAGAGAGTAGTTCACTTTTTTTGGCAGTGTGTAATACCTGCAATCATAGCATTCGGGCTGTCTGAGAGGTTTGGGGACACTTAAAGATCCACCCCATGAGAGGTTAAGAGAACAGAGATGGGATGGAAGGGAGGGAGGAGGTGGATCCCCAGGAAGGAGGAGCTGCAGTCCAGAAGAGTAAGAGGCAACTCAGCCCAGATACCATGTGTGAGAGAAAGAGAGTGAAGACAAGTCCTCTCTGATAGTTCACAGAATATATTGTAGATGCAGATAGCAGGGTTCTCAGTCTGGCAAGATTTTGTCTATAGGTGTGAAACAATAAAGAACTCAGCTTGGAAGAATTGCCAGGTGTCATTTTTGGATTGGGGCCTGACAGGAGGCTCAGCAGTAGTCCTTCTCAAAGACAGCACCAACACTATGGAACAGTTTACTTCCTGAGATTCATTTGGTCGTCACTCTAGTGGATTTTCATACAGGCCTAAAATGACTAGTTCTGACAGACTTAAAGGTAAAGGTTCCCCTCGCACATATGTGCTAGTCGTTCCCGACTCAGGGGGCGGTGCTCATCTCCGTTTCAAAGCCGAAGAGCCAGCGCTGTCCGAAGACGTCTCCGTGGTCATGTGGCCG
>JANHJO010007466.1:111814-130159 GCA_032468235.1 Pseudoxyrhopus heterurus | reverse complement strand
AACTCCCAGAATTCCTGAGCTAACATGACTTGGAGGAGGAATTCTGGGAGTTGAAGTCCACAAATCTTAAAGCTGTCAAGTTTGAAGACCCCTGTGCCAGGTAACGTTTTCACATATAGATTACCTAGGCCATCAGACATTTGGAGCAGAATGGTGTGTTGATTTGTGAAGAACTTAATGAAGCAGTAGGACTGCAGCTCCTGATAAAGACGCTTAAGAAGAAAGATATATGACTGCAATTAGTTTGGGAGGAGGAGAAAAAGTCATTTCTATTATACAGTATAAGTAGAATGGATAGAAATGATTTTATACATTCAGTTTCCATTCACTTTGAGGGGTAGAAATCACTGGTATCTTTATGTGCCCTATTTAGAAGACAGTCCTGACCTAAACAGCTGTACAGCATTTAAAATGGGTGGAGTTAAATATATGCAGGTTCCAATAATTGGTGTCTAGATGCAATGAGAATTCTTAGATGAAGCCTTGGGCTTGTGAACATTGGTATAATAAATGGGTTATAATGAAGGATTGAACATTTTGGAGAATTGACCCTTTAGTCCAAGCCTTTCATAAGTGGCTGGAGTTAACTAAGGTATACAGACAATCCCTGTGTTAAAAACATCTGACTTGCAAATATCCCATACTTACGAATGGGTTCCCTATTACTAAAATGGCAGATGGTATTCTCTTTCCTTAAGCTGACAAACCACAGAAGCTGCCTGTTTTTAATATACAAGCAGTTTTCAGCGGTTCATAAAAACATAGCAATCTTCAGCAGTTTATCATCTCTAGGAAGGAGAAAGTTATCCACCATTTTTAGTAATAGGCAGCCCATTTGTAAGTATGAGTTCTGACGTACATACAAATTCATGTTAAAGACAGGTGGAACTTGTTCTTAACCTTGTTGACAATATAAGGCTACACATGCTTTGAAGTTTCACAGTTTCTTGGCATTAACTGTTGGTGAGAGCTTATACTCAGAACATTTTGAAGATGTAAGTTGCCAACTTTTGCTCCAACTCTATTTGTGCCTAGGAATTTTCATTGAAAATTGAATTTGGGGAAATGCTACAAGAGAAGCATATGATGCTAAGCAAGTCAGTGTATTCCTTTGCATTGACTATGTTCAGGCTGCTGGAAGCTATGGTTGGTAGGTCACAGCTTCCCCCACTGGTTATATGCCAATTCTAAATTACATAAAACTTTTGAGTCAACAATAACTAATAGAATGTCAAAGGTAAGGAACGAAGAGACATACTACATCTTGCATCTTAAACTGTGCTTTAGTAATGATTACTGGTTGGTTTTTAGTGGGAGGAATCTGGATGGTGTAAGTTTTTAAACAAGTATTCATGTTGAAACCTGTGAGTGGCTGAGTTTGTACACAATTCTAGATCATAATCCATAGTTAATGAACCAAAGTTGGTATGTTCACATATGTTGTACCAAAAAGATTGATTGGATGGAGTATGTGCTGTCAAATTGGTGATGACTGTTAACAATCATATAGATTTTCTCCAAGAAAGACATGTTTTATTATGGCCTAATATGGTATTCTGATTCAAACTGTGTATTGAGGCATAATATGCTTTCATTTTTATCATAGGTAGACTTGTTCTAAACACTGATTTAGTTTTGTGTAAAGAGTTGTGTAGTACATTTCTTTAATGTATTGGTGTTTTGAAATAATGAGTGTTGCCTTTCACACTGCTGGAGTTCATAGACATGCTAATTCATTAGTAACAAGCAACAGTGCCTAAACCAAAATCAAACCATATCTCGGCATATTTTGTGAGCCTTGCCATTTTATTAAGCTGCATTATGTGATTTCTTTTGATTTATATTGTATAACTAGCTGCTTGTTAACTATGATTTACTTTTTTAGAATGTGTGAATGAAGCCACTCTGTAGCATGCCTGAGCCATTGTTTTCCAACAGTCAGCTAGACGTAGGTGAGGATTGTACTAGATTCCCCACTACAATTCTACAGAGCTTTTCCCTCCCTTTCAGCAAAAGTGAAAGGGAACAGTGCGTTCTCACATTTGGCTGCAACAATCCTGAGGTAAAAAAAAAAAAAGTTGCAGTCTGTTTATGCTGTGTTGGCAAACTCTTTACTCATGGAAAAAAGAATGAAAAAGAGGCAAATGCCTGCTCTTGAAAGTAGTAGGCTTTCTTGTGGATTATATAAAAGCAGGAATGCAATCAAAGTTAAATTCCTGCCAATCAATTGTGCCCATAGAAAGGGTGGCCTAAGCTTTTCTAAGTTGTCACTACAGATCAGCTGTTCAGAAGCTTCTAACCTTTTTGGAGGGGCTTCACAGACCTTGGGGAGAAGTGTGCCTTGCTTTTCTTGTAGTCAGCTATTTCAGGTCACCTTTCCATTCCAAAGAGCTCAGTACTGCGCTAATTCATGTGTGAAGGCTAGTGCTGCAGATGTATTGGAAGATAGAAATCCCTACCAGCTGTGTTTTCAAAAGGAGAAAAAATGCTGAAAGGCAAATATTTGGATTTTTGTGGGACCTGAGTAAAACAAGTCTCTAACAATGAGAACATGTTGACCCTTTTGCAACATGCTATAAGGGATATAACCAGTTACAAGAATCAATTCCCAGAATATTAACTACATTCTTCCTCTTCCATATTGCTCTTGCTCATCTTTCTCCTTTTCCTTATAGGTAGGTCTGTGCTGTAGCTTTCCATCTTAATTTGTAAGAAAGCTCATTTGAGAACACGAATGCATTTTTTGCACTAGAAAAATATTGTGAGGCTATTCAAGCTTTTGGGCAGGGAGGCACAAATGTAAAATATTGTGGAAAACAAATTAGCTCACTTTTGGAGTTCATAATTAATACAGTTGATGAAGCTATTTAAAGTTGTATGTTGCATTCTGACCTGACTAACTTGCATGGTGGTTGGCCTCTCACTTGGTATTCTGCAATCTGCTTATTTAGAGCTTGGAATCTGCTAGCAGAAAATAAATCTGCTGATGAAGGTGATATCTGGTCTTTTGACTTTGGTTGTATGCCATGAGTTCTTAGGATTAGAGAGATGTGAAAGTCTGTTTCAGTATAAAATAAAAATGAAAAAAAAAACAGTGAAAGGTTCTCTGGTCATTAATGACTGGCATATATGTAAATTTTTATATAGGGAATTTGGTAAAGGTATGTACATTTCTTTCTAAATGTTGGTTCTTTAGTAGGGAACCTTTGGCCAGTACGCCAGTAAAACTGAAAAAGAATATCTAAGATTTAGGAAGTAAGAAAAATCTGGATAATGGTACACATCCAGTGATATTAATGGTAGGTAAGAAAAGATGCTGTAGCAGCCTTCCCCAGTCTGAGCATCCTGCAAATGTGCAGACTTCCATTCAAAAGTTTAATAATTCCTAATAGGGAAAGACTGGTCTACTGAACCTACTGTATAGTCCACCTTGATGGGCTATCATAGTACGGTACAGGTAATCCTTGACTTACAACCATTCATTTAGTGACCATTTGAAATTACAACAGCACTGAAAAAAGTGACTTGTGAACATTTTTCACACAACTATTGCTGCATCCCTGTGGTCACATGATCAAAATTCAAGTGCTTGGCAACCAGCATGTATTTCCGATCGTTGCAGTTTCCTAGAGTCATGTGATCATTATTTATGACCTTCCTAGCCAGCTTCGTGACAAAGCAAGGTCAACGGGGGAAGCCAGATTTGCTTAATGACCAAGTAATTCACTTAATAACTGCAAATTCACTTAACAATCATGGCAAAAAGATTGTAAAATGGGCACAACTCATTTAACAAGTGTCTTGCTTAGCAACAAACATTTTGGGCTCAATTATGGTCGTAAGTCGAGGACTACATTTAATCATTTCAGGTAATTTAGCCTAGATTAATGCTTATTTTCCCAAAGCCCCTGGCTGAATATCATAGGTTTATATATCAGTTACATTTCTGTGGGCTGCTTAACTTGCAGATGAAAGAATATTATAAAAGAACCCTAAAGAACAGCATAAAACTGGTTTGGGAGAATGATGAGGTAGTCGTCTTGGGACCAGAATTTCCATTATTAAGCAAGATGATTGTTAAGTGAGATGCTCCTGATTTTATGACTTTTTCACTACAGTTATTAATGAATCATTGCAGTTGTTAAGTGAATCACATGGTCAGTAAGTGAATCTGACTTCTCCCATTGACTGCTTGCCAGAAGCCGGCTGAGAAGGTTGCAAATGACAATCGCATGACCCCGGGATGCTGCAGCTGTAGAAAATGCTTGCTGGTTGGCAAGCACCCAGTTTTTGATCATTTGACTGCGGGTGCTGCAGCAGTTGTAAGTGTGAGGACTATTTGTAAGTCATTTTTTTCAGCGCCATTGTAACTTCAAATGGTTACTAAACAAATGGTTGTAAATCGAGGACTACCTTTAATGAAGCATTGTTCACGATTAAATTGATATAACGTTTGTCAGGATAAAAGGGAACATGGCAGCCACTTGTATATCAGTTGATGTCACCTTTTTTAACATCTCTAGCATACATCGGCTTCTTTTTGTTCCTTTTCAGTCACTCCTGGATTAAGGAAAAATGTTACAGGCATAATAGGTTCAAAGCAACTTGTTCTCCATTTCATTCATGGGCTTGGACTTTTCTGGAAAGCTAAAATTGTAAATGTCATTGCTGAGGATAGGATGGGTTTTAATGTGCTTATTAGAACTGGGAATATACAATGTATTCTGAGATGAGAATAGCCTGGAGCAAATTATTGTTTGCTTGATCACAGTTCAGTTGAACCTTTACATTGACTTTAGAACACCCAACCATTTATAGCCTTTAGTATTTGCTTCAAGTGTATCCTGTCTTGGCAGAAAATGAGGATTGTGCTTTGCTTTGCTTTGGCTTGATAGATATATAATTTGGACATCACTTTAATGCCTGTCATTTCATATATATAGCTGGTCCAAATTTTATTTAACAAGCTTTGTGGTTGCATGATTTGAAGATTCTTTGATTTTATTCCAGCATTGTAGCCATTACACCACATGGTCTTTGCAGATGATACTTCTTTACCTAGAGATTACATAACTTTGTGACATAATACAAATCCATGTTCATTAACATATAGATTACTTTGGAATACTCTTTCTATACTTCATTGGAAGTAGACCTCCATGGGTGCACAGGGATACAAATGTATACTTGATGCTTATAATCTCTGCCCAGTGAGAAGCTGGACCAACTGCTTCCAGTACAGTCCATTTGCCCTTAAATAGCCTGCTCGGCTCAGTGTGTCATCACTGCCACAAATTACTAAGGATTTGTTTGTCTATAAAGTAGCAACACTGTGCTTAGTAGGCACTAATGTTGTGCCAAAAAGCTGCTTGCATATTCATTTTATATGGGAGGTGGCTTCATTCCTCTGCAATGACTCAGATGTAACAAGGCACATTGGGTTCTATTTTTTTAAAGCATTGAACAAAAGTTGCTGCCTTTCACTACAGTAATTGCCAGGAGCTGAAGTATTTCCATGGGAAGTGCATGTTTGTACTCACACAATGTATTATATGAAAATTATACATTTTGTACTAATTGTATTGCAGAACTCTAAATTAGGGCAGTTCTTTCATACAGAGATTTTCCGGTTCTATCTTTTGAATCGCATACTCCAACTGTAAAATGTGTGCATGAAAAATATATCTAGATTTAAATCCATCCTTAGACATGGGAAGTTATTAGCTGATATTAAGAGTAGTCACTGTATCTTAGTCCAGTCTATCCTACTTAGTTGTAGTTTTGGGGGAAATTGCACAAGGAAGTGCTACGTGTGTTGCCTTGAGCTTCTGGAGAGAAAATGAGTTAGGAATGCAATAAATACATTCATGTTAGTGCTTTTGTGCTTGTTTTATACTTGCTTCAATCATTAATTAGACATTGTCTTTTGTTGTAAACCGCCCAGTCACTTAGGCGAGATGGGCAATGTGGAAAACTGATGAATAAATAAATAGGCACTGCAGAACTTGAAATTCTGAAAAGGAGAGTCACAATGGCTGCCAGGCAATTCTAGTATACCTGTCACTTTACTCTCTGAACACAGAAGCCAAGCTAATAGATGTTTAAAAAAAAATGTCAATCTAGAGACAGAAATTTCTTGATACTACCAAAGCAGGCTGAATCCCTCTTAATAGGGCATTCTGTCCAGGAGGAGGCTTGACATGGTATGGAAGAAAAAAGAACATTTCATATTTTTTAGAATACAGCATTCTGTTTCTAGATTTTTAATTTTCAGCTTCCTTACAAATTACCTAAATTTGTATTGTAATTTCTGAAATGTGCAGCCATAAAATTTCTTAAAGCAAAAATTAAGAATAAGACTGGCATATTCTTGCACAGATTTATTCCTATATTTGACTAGCTAAACTGAGTAGTCAATCTTACTCAAGCACTGGGTGGTGTCCCATCTGTGCCATTCCATTTTAAATTACCTGGTGAACTATCTTTGGATTATGAAGCAATATTTTTGATGGGTAAAGGCTAGCTACTGGCAGCCTTTGCTTTCCCCCCCCTGAATTACACCATTGGCAGTGGAATTATGAAGAATATAGAAGTGCGTACAGGGCTCAAGTAGTTGAATATAGCTATGACTATAGGGTGGGTGTGATACGGAACATGTAACAGCCAGTATAAAAGCCTTGGCTGGCAAAGCATGGAAAAATGCTGATTTGGCATGAAGGTATTTCAGAGGACAAGCGGTAGCATGTGGGATATGGGTTTGGCTGGTGATTAATTGAATTTTGTAGGGTGTAGGACAGCAGTTGGAGATAGCATTGATGCTGATGAAGAGGTTTTAGAAGTTAAGATGTTGAACAGTGACAAATTGGACTGAGATTTTCAGATGATAGATTCTAATTTTCTCTCTCAAGCATAAATAGCACTGTCCAAATAAAATATGGTGCAGCCTTTGTATATATGCTGCTTAGGAGTTTTGCCATTTTAAATGTGATGCCTTGAAGAGATTATACACTGGTACAGTATGTAAAGTTATAGCTCTAACAGCAAATGACTATAGCAACAACAGTACTCAAGGTGTCAAGGTAGCTTTTTAAAACCAATACAAAAAGGAAGGATATAATTCACTTTTTCCCTCCTTCAGTCCCTGGATGCAAATATGAAGAATTCTGTGCCCTTCTGACATTTTTATATAACCTGCTTGGTCACCCTGTACAACTGAAATAAATTCTGCAGTGCAGTTCAAAAATTTTTCTTGATCAGATAACTTTTGGAAGTATCCCCATTAACCAGTGGGATTGAAATATTCTGATAGAAAAGCACATTCTTTTTTTTTCAGTGAGTAGTTTAACAAAGCAATATGTGTAAAAGTAATAGGTTGTTTTTGCAAAAACATATAGGCTTGGTTTAATTCTGTTTTAGTTATTCAATTATACTACACAAGTACACCAACAAATTAGCCAGGATCTGCATTCTGACTCAGCTAGAGTAGTCCACAGGTATTTATGCATACACAAACTTGATCACTTCAGCAATATTAGAAAAATTGATAAGGACTTCCTAATGCATCCCATAATATCTCTCCAATTAATTGAATGAAATGTGTCTTGCTTCAAGTCCTGTTACAAAAATCTCACAACTTTGTGCAGAACAATGCTGTTGTAACATGCAAAAAGACAAGTGTTCTTAAAGGAAAACAAGGGCTAGTCTTTCTATACCTCTAAAACCATAAAATTACTAAATGGCATATAGCAGTTCATTGTACTGTAAACAGAAATGATTGATCTGACCAGAAAATATTAGTCAGTGCTAAATACAGAGTTCACCAGTCTTGAGCACATAACCTAAAAAGGCAGTTATTGTTCTAATGCCTGATGTGTCTTGCCTCTAAACTAAAAGAGGTAAGGAATATTTAATGTGCCTATTGTGCAAGATAGCTAATGATACACTGTAGCTATAAAAATTGACCAGTATTCTCGGTAAATAGCCGTCTTCTGTAAGCTTTATTCTTCTAATATTAAATTATCCAGCTTGCAACTGTGTGCTAGTTGTGAAACAGGAAAAGAAACCTCCCAGAGGACATTTAAACCATTTTTTCTTAAATATGTACAGTTGCTATATAATTTGGCTTTTCTTCAGATTGTACAGGTAGATATCATACTAAGAATAAAACAGTAGCTTGGTATTCATTCACTTTCTTGAACACCATTAAAACCTCCAACCTTACCAGAAAGCTAATGACTAATTTTGGTAGAATAACATTTTCATGCTCTGGGTTTTGGCAGTCTGAAATTCTGTATCTTAACATATTTTTTCCTAACTGAGTGTAACACATGCTTTCATTATAAGTGCCTCTGTCTGAAGCCTGTTTCCGACATTGCGGCCTGACTTAGTCCTGATGACTAAGATGACACTTATGTGTATCAGTTTCTCCTTTAGTATAGCCATCTGAATATCTCATATATCTTTTGTGAATGTCTACTGAAGTGATGGTAATTGATTTTGGAAGAGAACTAAAAGACTGGGTGTGTGTGTGATCTCAACCCTATATAATAATTTCATTTGTACTTACAGCCTGAGTTGCATTTACATTTGAACAAATTTACAGCTGCATGATAGTTGAACTTAAATATTCTACACAAGGTGTTTAAAGCTGTATAGTTGTAGGTCCATAGAGGAGCAGATTTTCTTTGTCCTTAAGCCTTGGCAATCTGCAATATCACTCACCAGTTTTTTAACTAACATCAAACTTATTTCACATTTCAAACTACAACCTCAAATTTATACCATTTGTGTTACAGGAAAGTCATAGGAGAATTCCTGACTTGGAAAGTAAAGGTGATAAGAGAAGGCCCAAGTATTTATTTTGAACCTGTCAGGGCAGATGCCACCTTAAGTAGCAGAAGAAGAACAAAGTATACGGAAAGTTTGTTCATTTGTAACTATGCATAATGAAAGCAGGACCAAAACCTGAAATCTACTTAAGATCAACCTAGATGTCACACCAAACATTCAATAAAAAGGTGGTCTGCAGATTATTGGTATAACTAGTTATTAATTCCTTTCTCTTATACTATTCCTATTTAAAATTTCTTCACCTGAGCTATTTACCTCCTAAAACAAGTGTGCAAACAGTGATACAACAGTAGAGTTGATCATTTCCAGGCATTAATATTCAGTTGGACTCATAGGAATGTCTCGCATTTGGCTTTTACACTGCATTTTGGCTTCATTTTCTGTATTGTCTCTAAAAATACTAAGGACCTATTCACATATTTCAAATTTCCTAGCCTGCGGTCTGTTACAATTGAAACTGCTTTCCACACCATTAGTTACTGTCAACTGTACCAATTTGCCTCTCCTTGCTTTGCAGGTGGTTCGTAGTCGTCTAGAAAAGCAGGGCATCACTGTCCACAGTGTGAGGTTGAATGGCTCAGCAGCTAGCCACGTGTTGCACCAGGACAGCGGTCTGGGGTATAAAGATCTGGATCTCATTTTTGGTGTCGATCTGAAAAGCGAGGATATTTTCCAGCTGGTAAAAGATGTAGTGATGGATTGTCTCCTGGATTTCCTCCCAGAAGGGGTAAACAAAGATAAGATTACTCCCATGACTCTGAAGGAGGCCTATGTGCAGAAGTTGGTGAAAGTGTGCAATGAAACTGACCGCTGGAGCCTTATATCACTGTCAAACAACAGTGGGAAGAATGTGGAACTCAAATTTGTAGACTCTCTCCGGCGGCAGTTCGAGTTCAGCGTTGATTCTTTCCAGATCATATTAGACTCACTATTGCTCTTTGGAGAGTGCTCAGAGAATCCAATGTCTGCAAACTTCCACCCTACTGTCACTGGGGAGAGTATGTATGGGGACTTTGAAGAGGCGATTGATCACCTGAGGAACCGAACTATAGCTACTAGGAATCCAGAGGAAATCAGAGGAGGTGGGCTTCTGAAGTACTGCAACCTCCTCGTGAGGGGATTTCAAGCTAAATCAGAAGTTGACATGAAAGCCTTGCAGAGGTACATGTGTTCGAGGTTTTTTATAGACTTTCCTGACATTGGGGAACAGCAACGGAAGCTGGAGTCTTATCTCCAAAGTCATTTTGTAGGGATGGAAAGCAAAAGGTATGATTGCCTGATGACCTTACACAGAGTGGTAAATGAGAGTACGGTGTGCCTGATGGGACATGAAAGACGACAGACGCTGAACCTCATTGCCATGTTGGCTCTCCGGGTCCTGGCTGAGCGGAACATAATTCCAACTGTCACAAATGTGACTTGTTATTATCAGCCAGCACCATACATCAGTGAAGTAAACGTCAACTATTACGTAACCCACATGCAACCTCTTCTGCCTTGCAGTCACTCCTACCCAACATGGCTCCCCTGCAGCTGAATGCTGAAAAAAGCTCCAGTCTTTGTCTTCTCAAGGGGCAGAGGCTGTGTGTTCAGAAGAAAAGGAAAAAAAAAAAGATCTCTTGCTCTTGAGTATCTTGCTCCTACGTTGGAACTATAAGTCTACTTAATTGTGGGAAATTGTGCAGTGATATGTCTAATTACCAGAGATGTTTACAGGAAGAAAATGCTTGAGTTAATGTATAAGGTGGGTGGAAAGGATTGGGTTAAAAGCAGAGCTGCACTACCTTAAATGCAAGCTGATTTTTTTTTCTTAGTGCAAGAAGCATTATGGGCTGTGCAGACTCTATTTTTTTCTGAACTTATTTTAAAGTGGTTAATTCCTTTTAAGGGACCAAAGAAATCTTATACAAGTGCCTGCAACCAAAAAAGAAACACTGTAATTTTTTTTGTAGTGGCAGAAATCTATACTGACAGCTTAGTTATGGATGTTTGCCAGGAATTTTTGGTTTTATGATCACACATTCATTTCTGTCAAGGGAACTGAGGTAGGCAGAGGCTTTCCACAGCAGCCACTGTAACATGGCTTGCTATCTGATGGACTAGCACCATTAATTAACAGTTGGAGCCGAACTGGGATAAGGAACTAAATGAGGGCTCAGTTCATAATGATAAGAGAATTTCTAATGAGATGGATTATGTGCCCTCATTGCGAAGGCTACCAACCAGAGGAAATAGGAACTACCTTGAATTATTATTCAACTTAATGTGCAGTGCCAAAACCCTAACACGTCAATTCCTCTTAAAGGAAAGTCTATAGATCAGTATTTTGCTGTGTGGATCAATATACCTTTTTCATGCAAGGAGCAGTTGTTCCCAGGCTTTAATAGCCTCTACAACTGTCAATGGTATTAGAGTAAAAATGAGCTGGACCAAAAACGTAAAAAGGTACATGCATAGCCTTTGTCCTGGTTAACAAAAAGAACCAGTTAGTCCTTGGCCCAAAAGCCCTCAGCTTTCTGTCTAATCGCCCACTACAATATGTTGAGAATTGTGCTTCTCTTCCTGTTGGGTGTCTGTGACCATCTACTTGATTCCATGTTAGACTAAGGAAACATTTTAACACTGCTTGTAACGGCTGTGCAAAACTTTATAGTCTTAATTTGACAAGGTATCAGTGATGTATTGAATCAAGTCATCAAATTGAAGACTAGTTTTGATGCGTTGAATCAGATGAAGTGATCCAATTTAGATGACTTTTGTTTGAATTGAACTTACAAATTGGATTAACCCAATTCACATGTTTGAACTGACAATTCAAATCTGATTTAAAAAAAATACACTTGGATCGGATCTGATTTGCACAAGCCCATTGCTTTGCTTTTGCTTATAAAATTTCGATGTAGAGAAAAGTCCTCATGTGTTGCGCTTGCTACAGTAGAATAAGTAAGAGACGAGAGAGCTGTAGACAACTGTACACAAGAAATTGTTGATGTCTTGTCAAATTAGGTTTTGAAATAATTATTTATACCCAGCACAATAATTCTTCCTGTATATTTTTTTGGATTGCATAGAAATTTTACAACATATCAGTTCAGATTAGTTTATACTTTTTAGGAAGCTGAGGCAGCAGATACTTTGGCTGTTGGACATACCTGCTCTGTAAGGGATACACAAAAATGCTCCATGGTGTATCTTTGAAGGTTGACTTATTTGCTAATCTGTTTTCTTTGCAATCAAAACTGTACCTTGTTGGAGCAGACTAAAAAAAAAAAGAAAAATAAAATTTACTTGGATTGTGTCTAGCTAAACATCCTGCCTCTTCCTGAGAGACAATGAGCTGAGATGGTAAGGCAATTTTTAACATCTGTTGACTAATGGACCAATACTTACCACAACTTCACCCACTTTGGTATTTCTACAAGTTATACAAGCTAAGAGAAACTTCTCATTTCTGATAAATCCAGTGCTGTGTAAATAGAGTTCTTGAATATATAGGTGGCTTTAGACGGTCTCTCCTCTATACTGGTGAAGTCTTCCATATTCTGCAATGAACATGGCTGCAATGCCTGATGATTAAAAGGGCTGTCCTAGGTTTCCTCTGCCACTTGAAGACTTTGCTTTTCCAGACTGTCTCCTTTGACAACCATTTGATAATTCACATTTACAAGGAGAGAAATGGGTTTGCACTAAAACCACACAGCTGGCTGCCAGCAATGTTTTTAGTTAAAATGATGGGTGAAAATTTAAATAGTAAAAATTGCCTCTTTAAAAAAACCCAGATCAATGCTGTGTTTGGGGAAAAAAGTTCTCCCATGTAATCAACGGCTTGCTGGATGCTTTTTTAAAGCACTTTTTGCTGTATGGGGATGTGTGGTGAAATATAAGTAGAGGCTGCACCAGATATATCTGCTGTGATATTACTGTTTTCCTTGTGTGCATGAGAATATCCTGAAGAGTTTGACACTATGAATGGCACTTCTAGACTTGTGTTTGAATGTGTTCTGCAGCTATCAAATCTGTCATGCAATAAGCCTGACATACGAACTTTGGATTCTTTAGAATCTGTCACCATAAATAAATACAATGTATTGAACTCTGTTGGATTTACTTTACTTAATCATACAAAAGTACCATCATTTTAGTTTCTAATCCTCAATTCTCTCTTCGGCCTCAAACAAAATTGATCTAAGTTAGCCTTCCCCGACCTGTACATTCTAGATAAACTGGACTACAAGGAAAGGCTTTAGGCCACCCAAATTAAAAGGCTTCAGGAATAAAAGTGGCTTCCAAACTGCTATCCTTTCTCCTTCTAAGGGCATAATTGGCTTTTGCAGAGTAGGTGGGGGACGAAGTAGGGAACACTATATTGAATTTTCACTTCAGTCTTCTGCCCTCCGACTTTGCTGATTGTATCTTCTACCTGATGATTGGATGATACTTGTCCCAGTTCATATAAGGTACGATCTGAGGCAGAGGGCTACCACACTAGGGTGCCAAAAGAAAAAAGGGATAAGGAACATTACTACACAGAAGTCACCTCATCTCTACCAACATACAAAATGATTCACATCTTCCTAATGCAATAGTATTTCAATATATATTTAAATTACCTTTCAAAACAGTTCTAGATGGAGAGGGAAAAGAAGAGACTCATAGGTACATGGGATTTATGCATTGCCTTCACTGCCAGGCCTCTGTTAGCTGCTTACTATGCTCTTCTTTCTAGAGTAAATGGAGAGTGTTGAATTGAGGTTTGGGACACTATACTTCCAAGTATCCTATGTATATAGAGAATTATATCTTAACATGGCTTGTGAATTGCCAAATTGTTAGTGATAACGGATGCTTGCACAGGGGAATAACCTGGCTCTGTGTATCTTCCAGATATTTTAAACTACTATTCCAAAAACCATTTGCTATTGACTAGGCAAGTAAATGAAAGTTAATATCTAAAGCTACTGGAAGACATCAGATGATCTAGTCTGGTTCTGATTTTATCTCTATCCTCTTTCCATAGTCTTCATTCTTGGCTTTACTAGCTATGCTCAGAACACTACTCAATACATCCTCCCATTGTGAAATTAATTTGGTCTTTAAATATAATATGATATAGGTTGGGGGAGGGGGTCTTGTCAAGTTTTTACCTCTTATGCCATTCCAATAGCACAAACCCTGGTCCTAATCCTGTAATTGGCGGTTGTCTCTGAAACTGACCAGAGCAGCATAAAGCACCTGATGTGGTTGGCTTTTTCTATTGTTGAAGCAGATCACTCCTAAACAAAAGGATGCTTGTAGAAAACACTAGTTGTGATCTGAAAGGGGGCTTTCAATGTTTTGAGTGTTTGATCTCTTAAAAAAAAAACTAATAAAAATCTATTTTCTCAAAAGGTGGTTTGTCATTTTTAATTGAACAGAAACGCCAATATCAAATGGTGAAGGCTATGTTCAATAAAAACCTTATGTCCAATCTAGTAAATTCAGATATAGTAAATGTATACATGATCAGCATATTGTTGGGGGGATTTTTAATCTGAGTGTAACAAATTGGAAGAATGCTCTACGTACAGTCCAATATTCTTCAATAACCATAGCAATAAATTAAAAAGTCTTGTCAAAATGTAGCAAAGGTGTATTTAGAAAATTGTAGGTGGGACAGCAACTGAACAAATCAAATAGTATTTTTATTTCTACTCTCTTAGGTTTGATACGGCTTTGGGAAGTTTGATGAATTGCTTATGGTGCTATATTTTCTGGCATGAAGCCTATTTGTCATGGTTATAACCTTGCCTAGAATATGACCTAGTCTGTATACCAGTGAGCCATGATTTACTTAACTACAGTTCACAGGATAAATCACAATGGGTGGAGTAGGGCTGTCCAATATACTGAGCCAAAAATTGAGCAAAATATATGTTCAGGCAGAGGCTTGATGGCTAAGTCTATAACTTAGTGTGCTTTGTGAACCAGCCCATATTTGTCTTCCGTCATGTTTGCAAAATTGCTCTTCACATCCAAGTTACTCCAATATGACTTGTTTCTATTCAAGGGATTTAAATTCAAGGGTAATTTAAAAAAAAAAAATCCTCAGAAGAAGGAAGGAACCATTGCTAAATCCTGTGCATGGGCTCATTTGTGATGTGACAGATTCTTTCTGCCAAAAAAATAATGAACAGAACTTACTATGATGCTATTCAAAACAGCTTCCCTCAATCCACATGTTGGTGTGAAGCTGTGCTGAATAGCAGTGTTGATTGTCCATGTGCTTGTTAAGCATTGGTTGATAATGTGTAAAAATAAAAACTAATTACTTTGCGAATCGTATATATCTGAAGGAAACCAATTGTCTCAAAAGGAAAGTAACAACGCAAGAACTACATGGTATCATCTGATCTGAAGCCATTTTTTTTCTGCTGCACACAGAGCAGAGAAGGAACATGATGAACAGAAAATCATTTTTACCAGTAAAGCTGAATTATCTTATTCTCCTGCATCCTATATGCATATTTTCCTACCTTTGGAATTCTTAGGGTGCCTTTTTGCTGCTTGCAAGGAGCGAAATGTGTTAATAAGCCCCATGAATGAAAACTGATTAATGGAACACCTTCCTATAAGACAAAAAAGCACACTCAAAAGTTTTAACCTAATCACTTGGTATCTAGTGGCAACTTTCCAGAGTCCAGGTTGGACTCAGGTTTCATTCTTTCAAATGGAAATTCCCAGCGTCTGATCTTGAAAATAGTTAATATCTTAGCTATAGATCCATGTCTCTCCTAAGAGAATTAGGGTTGTATGGAAAGAGTGCTGATGAACTTGCGACAGTGTTTAGCTCTCAGCTAAGCAGGGCAGGACTGTTGAAAGGTTGATGCTTAAAGTTCACCAAACAATATAATAAATTAGAGGTCCCTCTCACCTCTGCATTTGGACTTGGACCTGGTTGTTTATGCTGCAGTACAAACCTTTAATATGTTTTCAGGATGTGCTTTTTCCTGGAATAATAAAGATGTGTACATCTGTTTATTTGCCCTGATCTAGCCTGTTCTCCAAGCCGTGCCAATGTCACTGTATGAGCAACAAACACCATATGGCACTTTCTGGCAACACCTTTCCTCCACTGTCCTCTGAAATTAACGTTTACATCCAGTGAACATTGATATGGATAAATGTCTTCAATTTTACATGGGAACACCTAGTGGGTCCTAGACTGTGTCACAGATGGGAGAGTCGTACAATGCAGTTAATATCTGCATTGCACAATGTCATTTCCACTGCAACCACTGTATTGCTGCAAACAGATGAGGAACAGACCTGAACTGATCTCAACACCAACCCAATGGAAAACAGGACCACAGTAGATTAATTCCAAGCCTTATTTTATGCCTCTCTATTCGCTGTTTGTGTGAACGAAGAGGCGTGGGAGAACAGAGATCTGAGATTCATTTGGCCAGAAGAAACGTTGTGTAGGTTTCTGTGTGAAAGAATAGGCAGCCTTTCCTCCGATCAGTTCTGATCATGCTCCCCTTTCATGTGAGAATCCCATGTTGTTCCCCACCAATCCTCAGCTTTCCCTGTCTGCTCAATTAGTCATCTCTAAACTAACAAAGAGCATCTCCTGAGTGATATTAGAATATTTCAAAGAATCATGATTTTTTTCCCAGCAATATCGGAGCAGCTGAGCCAATAGTATTGAGTAAGAAGGAGTACAGAAGAGAATGGCATTGGAAACACTCAACAAGCTATTGTTATAGGGGATTAGTTGTCTATGGAATAATTAAAAAGTGAGCCAGGACAGACTGGACAAGTTTCAGGGTGGGGGAATATTTTTTTTGTCTTCTCCCTCCCACCTCCCCTTCCCATGGAACCAACATTTTACCAACTAGAACCAGATGTCAAAACACCCTAAGTAAGAATCCATGCAGTACTGTACATTCAGGAATGCAGACACTTCGGAGGTTTGGAGCCAAAATTAAATAATATTCTGCTAGTTAGTTCTTATTATATGGTGGTACTTTGGGGGATGAGGTGGAGGTTTAGAAGAAAACTGGACTTGCAGTGGTCCCAGTTATCTCTCATTTATTTATAGTTCTAATGATATGGATAAAAATAGTCTTGCATGTTTTTAATCATTAAAATTAGCTGAAATGAGAACGATAAAAAGGGAATGTCTGAAAACAAAGACATTTTTATTGGGAAAAGTGGGCCTTTTACCCCATGCTGGTGGGACCCCTGTTCTTTGACAATGTGGTATGCAAAGTTGGGAACCTAGAGTAAAGGCTTCAAGGAAGTTCCTCACATGAGAATAAAAAGTCGAAAAAGAAATATTTGGGGTAATAACTTTACCTGACACCGTTTCTTGGACAAGGCAGAAAAGGAGATGTTTTCCTCTGCTCCCTTTGCATCTATTGAACAAACAGGAGTAGAAAAAGGGGAGTCCAACAACAAGCAACTCAAACACACAACCCAACTGTGTTGTCTTTGCCATAAGGTGTCGTTCAGCTGCTGGTTCCGATTAGATTTATTGAAAGCCCCACGAAGCTCATTTGGAAAACTTAACATTTGGACAGGATGACAGGTTTCTCTCACACTTTTTGAGATGCAAATATGGTTTCTTGTAAAGCAGACAAGCCAAACAGTTCCGGCTGAGAAATAGATAAACGTTTTTTTTCATTCGCTGAAAAGGCTCTATTATCATATTGATACTAGTCAATTGTTTGCTTCACAAGAGGAGTTTTAAAGGAAAAGTAAAACTGAAAATGTGATGGGCAGATTTAGGTGCAACAAGATCGAACAATGTTGTACGACTATATAATCTATGCCTCTGATGTCTTGGATGTGATTCATTTTAATATGACGATCTTTTTTTTAAAAAAAACCTAAACCATTGCTCTAATGCTAATAAGACTTTTACTGAAAGTTGAAATAAAGGTTTTCTGCTAATCAACATGTCATTCAAAAGAGTGGCATAGTGCAGATCCCAAAAGGGCTTAATGAAACACTCCAAACACTAAAACACATTAAAATATCTTGAGTGAGAAGGTGACTTAGAAATCCTGCTGTCTGAAAAGACAGTTTCACCAACTGACCCATGAGAAACATCAGCCCAATTTCATGGGATTCATGCAATTTTTAACTGGAGTTGTGTGTGTGAGAGAGAAGGGAAGGAGGTTTGAACTTTTACCAGACTCAAGGCACCAGTTTTACCTGTGAACTTTCCCTCCAAATCAAAAAGCAGTAGAACCGAAAGATTCTGGAAGACACAAATGAATTTGTGGAGGGCCATGGCAGGGGTGTCATGGCAACTTTACAGCTTGTGGACTTCAACTCCCAGAATTCCCCAGTCAGCTATCCTGAAGTCTACAAGTCTTAAAAGTTGCCAGGATTGGATATCTCTGGATATGGGTTGCTCATCTGTGATCTATATACGGGATAAGAGTAAATGATGGAGTCCATAAAACAGAGTGGTGTTCAGGTCTGCATCATCTACCAGATATGGCTAAT
>JANHJO010007466.1:61518-74738 GCA_032468235.1 Pseudoxyrhopus heterurus | reverse complement strand
TTCTAGTTGCTGTCAATATATGTAACACTAGATATACGGATCCTTTATTTAGACCACCTGGCAGTATTCCTAATAGAAATATTTCTGGTTTCAGCTCAATGGATTGTTTTGTCATGGCTTCCAACCACCCTCAGATTTTCATCCAATATTTCTTAGCTTTAAAATATTTCCACCACAGATGGAAGTATGAGCCTGGGATTTGCTTACATTTCCAACATCTTTCCACATTGTTTTTATTCATCCCTGCTAGCTGTACTGGTGAGTAGTGCCATCTATAAAACATTTTGTATAAATTTTCTTTGTACACCACCGACATCGTTAATTTCAAATTCCTATCCCATAGCTTCTGCCAACGATCCAAGTTTACTGTATAGCCAAAATTCTTAGCCCACATTATCATGCTCTCTTTAACTTGTTCTTCCACCAATTTAGTCGTTAACAAACACTTGTATGCTTTTCTAATTAACTTCTCATTGGTTCCCATTAAAATCTGATCCAATTAATTTATTCTCAAATCTATATTCTTTTCTATCCCTTTCATAGCTAGCTTTTAGTTGCAAATGTGACCACCATGATAAATCAATCCCCGAGGCTCTTAATTCTTGTTGTGTCTTTAATTCTCCTCTGACATTTAATATGTCTTTATACTTTATAATTTTATCTAAATTCAAAACGTTTGGATAGGTCCAGGCCTCCATTGTCAATACCCAAAGTGGTATTTTAAGTTAGTGTTTCTTTTTGATTCTAATCCATGTTTGCAAAGTTCAAGAGAAGTTTCTATAAAACTTTAAACATTAATATTAATGGTGATATTGCCATTATTCGTTATTGTTCCAGAATCAAACTATATAAAGAAAAAGGAGGACAAAAAGATAAAACAAATAAATAAAACAAATTAATAAAACAAAGAAGAATCATAAAAACAATATTAAGTTTTATTCCTTACAATTACATCTAACGATGATTGATTGCATTTAACTTTTATAAACATTCAAACTGCTCCTAATTTTTATCTTTACATCAATTACTTTTCCTTTAAAAACCAGATTCTTAAATGTCTGAGCATATGTAGCATATATTTTTATGTAATATATAATATATAGAGGAGCCATTATTGCTTAAATTTACTCAAAGTAACAAAATGGTGGCTGACGTAATAAGATGCTGGGCTTGTGTATCACTAAGGTCGGCAGCTCGGCGGTTCAATTCCCAAGAGCGATTAAAACCGTCTCCTGCTTGGGGTTGGACTCGATGACCTACAAGGTCCCTTCCAACTCTGTTAATATATTATTATATTAAGTTCTGTTTTGGATATGTACTATTCACTTTGCCATTGCTGCATATTACCTAAGTTTGGTCTCCCAGTCTCATATTGTCGACAGTATCTCTTTTCAATGTTGGGTCCAATTTTGACCTCATGGCCAAAGGGTTCAGCCTATCCATGGACCAACTGACCAGTACAGCAAGACTGTGCTTTCTTCTGCTCACCTCCATTCTCAAAACTGCACACTTCTAGTGCAGGGAGAAGGCAAAAAAAAAATCCCAAAAACTAAGAAATAAATACTATTTTTTCCTAAATTAAATGAAATAATGAAGAAACAGAATCTACTTGTTAGACAAATTGAGTACATGAAGTGTTTGTATACTTACAACATTTACAGCATTAATATTAATTTTTTTCTTAAATAACCTTTCCATAGTGTCCAGATTATTAGTTTTAGCAGCATGCTGAAATTCTCTCTCATCTGGAAGCACTGCAAAACAGAGCACAACTTCTGTGACACTGAGGAAATTCTGATAATAACCTTAAATGCCTAAATTCAAATTACTTTACTTTTCCCTAAGGTGTTGAGAATCTTCTCTTACAATACTCCCATGAGGCAGGCTGGGTTACAGTATCCAGAAATATCTGGTGATTATTACAGCTGTGTTAGATTTGAACTTTTACTCTTCTGATTCTAGTACGGAATCTTAAATCTAGTATATCACACTTCTGTTAAGCAAGATGGGTATAGGATTTTTTTTTTATTTCCTTTGTTTTCTACAGGACCACATATCCCTAAATATATTTAGAATCAAGTATTTAAAAATTAATTTAACATTTTTAAAACTCTACAAAACCCAGAACTTGATTATTTCCAGGATTACTTACTCTGAAACAAATCTGTGCATTTAGTAAGATCTGTGAGAACAACCTATTTACTGAAAGACCCATCTCCATAAGAGTACCTTCTAAGGGACCTCTGAAGCAAGATCTTTTGAAGGATGTCTTGATGTTAGCCCTACAAGGTAAACTAAGAAACTAAAGCCATATAGATCACAATTACTTTTATTATAACAGCTATAGCAACAGACTCTTGCAAGTCTGAATGTGCTTCTCCTCCCTTACTTTATCTTTGTGGGAAGAAGAATGGTATTTGTCCGAGATATTTTGGACTAGATGACCTACAAGGTCCCTTCCAACTCTGTTAATCTGTAATATTTACTTACCTTGTTTTCTTGGAAAGGGCTCACGCCTCTCTTATCTCACTGTTGCTTTGGTACCAGCTCCTCCTACCATCCTTCAAAGCCGTTCCCTATGCCCTCCACATTCCCCTTGTGAAGCACAGCTTGCTCTTATAGAAAGCTCACAGATTGATGTAGGGGCTAACATTTTGGACTGTTGAGTTTTAGGTCTCTCTTAGACATGAAGGCTGGCTGAGACATACTCCTGCCTCCTGTCATCCATAACCACCACCCTGTGTGGTGGGTTGGGCTGAGGGAGAGTAACTGGCCCAAAGTCATCCAACTTTTGGCCAGTTACTCTCCCTCAGCCAAACCCACCTCACAGGGTGGTTGTTATGGATGACAGGAGGCAGGAGCACCATGTATGTATATTGCCTTGAACTGATCAAGAAGAAAAATGTTTTTTTCCCCTATATACAGTATGTCACTCTGAATTGTTGGTAGAAGAGCATCATGGGGATAGTTTAATGATTTAATTAATTAAGAAATTACAATAAAGGACAGGAACTAGCAGAGGAGATAGTTTTCTTGTATTGATATTTGCAAAAAATAATTTTGTGAATGAGCAAGCCCACCTCCTTGGCTGTGGCTATCATGAAAAAAGCTGCAATACAGAAAATAATGTTACCAGTCAAAATGACACTGCATGATGTTCACAAGCCTTATGAAATAGCTGTTTCCAATTTCTATTAATGAAATCTAATACTTTGGCCAGATTAATTTTAAGTTTTTTTGTTTGAGTATGTCTTTGGGTGTTAAAGATATGTTGAAGGTTTTTGTTATTTAAGTCAGAGTTGACTGGGCAATTGTCTGGACTAATCCTTGCAGTTTTCTTCACTAGAGTTCAGAAGTAGTTTGCCATTACCTCCTTTCCAGGGCTGAGAGAGAATGACTGGCCCAAGATCACTGACTAACTTTGCACCTAAGGCAAGACTAGAACTCAGTCTCCTTTTTTCTAACTTGATCTCTTAACCATTACATCAAACTAGCTCTCCAATTTAAAAACAACAACTGTTTTTTTAAGTTTCTTCTGAATTCAAATGAATTTTTAAAAATGCTTGCCACATAATATGAAATTTGCTTAACCTTGGGCAACTACCTCCTCTCAAAGACTCCAAATGTGACATGATTGAAATTAGAATGAATTATATCAATTATCCCTCTCCAGGAAATTGGAAGCTTGCCCTTCCTTCAAACGTTTTCAAAGGATTCTTTGAACACTTAGTAGTTCAAAGAAAGATTATTCAAAGTTTTCAGAAAGCCCCCGAGAATTTCAAATTCAAATCGGGGCTGGACTGGATTTCAAATGTCAGAGGATTTCAATTGGAAATTTCGTATAGGAAACGAACCGCTGCCCTATTCGATCCGTCTCCCTGTCTGGAGGATTTCCTCCAGGGCGGCTGTGCTCTTTTGCCTCCTTTTTAACTCTTCGGGATCACCGGAACCTTTGCAGAAAAAAGGGCCAGACAAAAACATCCAACCGAAGTAGCTCAACGCCTCGCAATCCCATGGGGCTGCGCTCCACGCTTCGAAGAAGAGAGCTGCGTGCCGGAAGAGCCTCACAAACCGGCGGTCTTGCCCAAACCAAGGCTTGGAGAGACCCACCCCCCGCCTCCCTCTCTCCGACACTCACAAGTCTCCGCGTTGGCCGCTTCTGCTGTGGCCGCCGCCTTCGAGCTATCGCCTTCCTTCGGAGTCAGGTTGAAAAAGCCCTTCAGATCAGCAAGGCCTTTCGCGGTGCGGCTCCGGATTTCCTCCATTGCGGTTCCTGCCGAAGCAGCGTTCTGGAGAGCGGCCGGCGGAGGAAGCCACCCAGACTAGGGCGGGTGTCACTTTCTAGGGACAACTCCCGCCAAGCACCTGCCAGACACAACCTGGTGTGTTAAGTTTCCTTCGTTAGAGAGCGAGCGAGCGAGATATGGATTTGAGAGGGAAACACTTCTGGATTAGTGAAACACTTTCTGGATTAGTCTGCTTTTCATATTAAACTTGATGACAATTCCTCAAAAACCTGAAAACTTGCCTACTTCTGTGGTGTCTCAGTGGATCCCAATAAATATAATCCAATCTTGGATTTTGAATTTTATGTTATATCCCTGCTATCACACATTGTTCAGACCTGAATCCTAATAAGAGGCTGGACCAACTCTACAACTTCATGACATTTTGGCTCACAAAAAAACAGTAGAAACTGTCCAGTTAATGGAATTAAGATATTTATTTCGTTTACATGGGCAACATTTCCCTAAACACACATTGTTCCTGTGCATTTACCTAAAATGTAGTTAGTATTATTCTGCTTCATCAGCATCAACTAATTAACAGTGAGTTGCAAAAAATCCACACAATGCCAAACTTCTTAGTAAGCAGATGTTGAAAATGATGCTGAGAATGTTTCCAGTCTCAATCCTTTCCAAATTCTTATTAGCTCTGTCACAATTTAAAGTATTGTGAAATATTTACACTACTGAAATATTTACACTGAATCAACAGACTAAAAAAAGAACAATACTGAGGGATGTCCCAATGATATATAAAAAAAAGTCAAGATGGTCACAATTTCAGTATATGCATTACACATAATGGATGGAACTTGGATCACGCCCTCATAACCACAATTGACTTTTCAACTAAAGCGTATGGATTTCCCTGACTGATTCCAGGTTTTAGGATGACTCATTGTAAAGCAACTTTGGCCATTTTTAATCCTTCTGTTTGCACTTTGGAAAGTCTTTTGTATGTATTATCTGTATTCAGGGGTGGGCTCCAAAAATTTTAGCAACGGGTTCTCTGACCAGTTGCTGGGTGGGCGTGGCCATGGGGGGCGTGGCCTGGTCACCCTCCTGTACCATGGTGGGGCGGCTATTTTTGCCTTACCCAGGGTCCGAAGGCTTTCCTCTAGCCTCTGGGAGGGTGAAAATGGCCTCCCCCGGGCTCCAGATGCCCGCTGGAGGCCAGAAACAGGCCCATTTTCGGACTTCCAGAACTTCTGGGAGGCCCATTTTTCACCCTCCCCAGGCTCTGGAGGGCGAAAACAGCCTCCCCTGGGCTCTGGAGGCCACATGACTACGGAAATGTTTTTGGACAATGCTGGTTCCCACAGCTAAGAAACAGATGAATACCATGCCCTGGAGTCAGACACAACTGGACAAGGGAAGCCTTTATCTTTACCTTTCTGGTTCAGAGCAGGGATGTCTATTGCCTCACATACAGTTTATACAAACTCTTGCTTCTATCTTGAACATAGAAGGCACTTTGGATAGATATTTTAGACCATGAGTATCAAACTTGATCTCATCATGTGATGTATTGTGACTTATTGTGGTGTTTTTTGCCTTTGTGGGGCCAGGGTGGGCATGGCCTACATGTGACACAGCCAGCCCGTGGGCTGCCAGTTTCAATGGCCTGTTTTAGAGATCTCTCTCTAGTCCTGTTCAATAATTATAGCATCAAAATGATAAAGAAATTCTACTGCAAATATACATTTTACGAAAAAATTGTGACTCTTAATTCATTTTCTTATTGGCATGTATTACCGTACTATGTATGTTTTTCTCCTTCTTCAAACAAAAAAACCGAACTATTGGATCTTTACCAAACTTTTAGGAGAGGGAGAAGTGTGATCATGTGAGCAGGAATTGTGCAAACCTCCAGAAAAGTTGCTTTCGCTACCTACATGGAGGTAGTTGTGTGACTGACCACACCTACTTTTTTTAAAGAATAGGAGAGCCACTTTTGCCTGTCCTAAACATCCCTTAATTGTTCTATTTTATAAACCATCACAAAGCCGGCATGAAATCCACTCTGTCATTACCTTTTTTGAATTCTTCAAGCACAGCATCCAGTCTGGTAGTGCTGCAGACATAATGGATTGGGTGATTGTAAAACGTGGTGATTGTCTTAAGCGGGGTGCCATCATCTGGATCGACAAATGCAAGATCTTTGACATACAACATGTCAACAATGTTCGTCTTTTCCTTCGTGTAGATTGGGATCCGGGTGTAGCCACTCTGTAGGATCTCAGTCATTGTATCAAAGTCCAGGATGGCACTGCTGCTGATAAGGAAGCAGTCATTTAATGGGGTCATGACACTTTCCACCGTCTTAGTCCTCAACTCCAGGGCTCCTTCGATGATATTCAGCTCTTCTTTCAACAAGTCATTATAAGGCTGAGTCAATCGAAGCATCTCCATCAGTTTCTCTCGGTTGTATATCGTGCCCATTTCTTTCCCAAGGAAGTAGTCCAAGAGCTTACTGAGAGGGTAAGCGACCGGGAATGTGACTAGCATAACCAACCTGGTGATGATGACGGTGTTGGCACCTATTGCCAAACCATGACGGGAGCAGATGGCCTGCGGAAGGATCTCCCCAAAGAGGACGATGGAGATAGTAGACATTACAATGGACCAAACGTTTGCCCCAATAACTGTGTCCAACAATATGGTGAGAGAAGCATTGACTAAAACGTTACCGAGCAGCAAAGAACAGAGCAAATAATTCCCCTTCCTTCGGAGGGGTTCAATCTTGGTGGCATATTCCCTCTCCTTAGGTGTGCCACAATTTTTCACAATGCGCAATGCCATTGGGTCAAGGGCTATTAGCCCCAGGGTGAGACCACTAAAGATCCCCGAGAGCACCAAGAGAGTAACTACTACAGTAATTTCAAGCCAGCGGGGTAGCTGCAAACTTTTGTCCTCTATCACTCGGAGGAGCATGTGACTCTCCTTGAGCAGCTGTCGTGATTTCCCATGATGATCCTCAAGGCACATCATGTAGTCCTTGAAGTGGATATTCTTCCGCAGGATCTGGACCTTCACAGAGAGTATGGCAGAAGTATTTTGCACGTCATCACTGTAGGGCTGTATCAATAAATCGCTTGTTCTTTCAGGGCAGACTGAGAGGTTCTTCATAAAAGTACTCAAGGAAGTCATCTCCACGAATCGAATCCTCCTCCAGCTGAATTTGTGGATGCCTTTACCATAGATCCGAAGGCGGATCAGACTTCCTTCCACCACTTGGATGATGCCCTTTTCCAAGATGCTCGACTCGGCCTTGCTACTATTCTCCAGCCTCATGCCTATAATTATGGTGTCATTAAAGGATGGTGTTTCCTTCCCAGCACTGGCTTGCCCCAGGAAGAAGAAAAGAAGCATAAGGACCTTTGGAAGCATCAGTACCAGATCTGTGACCTAATTTCTTCCTTTCTGTCACCCACCGAAACACCTCAAGTCCATGAAGAATTAACTTTATTTAATGTATCCATGGATTCCCTCCAGTTACTCATTAAGCCACGCACCAAACTGGAGCTGTATATGTCATAAACCTATGCAGACCCGCCCACTTCGTTTGCATTCTACATTCTTATCTGGCAACTTTGAATCTCACCATCATCAAAGCCTCTTGCAGTAGATTGATTCGCATCCGAGTTGAAGGCACCAGAAATTTCTATGTTCTGAACATGTTGAATGTTGTATTTTACAGAAGGGAACTAATTTTATGAGGACCAACATAGACCATCTCCCATAAGCTGAAGTGCAATATGTGTTACACTTCCATTGTCTCCAGTTAATGCCACTCTCATACAGATGGACTTCTGCCTTCTCGGTGCCCCATGAACATCCCTCTACTTCCTTCCCTTATTTTGCTAGATGGGATATGAGACATGACTGCCAAGTACTGTAAAACAATTTTTCTCAACCTTGGCATCTTTAAGATAGGTTGACTTCCACTCCCAGAACTCTGGAAGTTGAAGTCCACCCATCTTAAAGTTACTAAGGTTGAGAAATTCTGTAGACAGTGTTGTCTATGCTGGTATGGAGTTGATCTCCCTTTCTTCCAGCATATAAAAATCCTAGAATCCTGTCTTGTATTGATCCAGAGCACTCATCTGAATTTCTGGATTTACCTCCTCGATTTCCCAGATCTATCTGGAGATCCTGAGACTTGATTCAAGGACTTTTTTTTTTTACACCCAAGGCATGGACCCTTAACCTCCCGTAACCCATCTAAAATCCTGGCAGTTAAACCCATGTTTTTCCAGGCCAAGGAAAAAAATGCAGCTGAAATGGATCCCCTTCTGTGGTTCCACAGCAGCCCTCTTTGGTTCTCAACCTCAGCTCACACACAGCTGCATCTACCTCTAAAAGGACAGTCAGCATCGAGTCTGCTGCTGAATCTTAATTAAGATTGAATGGAGAAAATGGTCTCCTCTTGTTCTGTTTGTTGCATTCTTGTTTTTCATCCCTGCCTACCATTCGTGTATGCCATCGCATCTAAGCAAGATACCGGATTTTTATTTCCATTTACACACCAATGTTGCAGTTTTTTTCAAGCCCCCAACAATGCCTTTGCATAGTTTGTAGTCCGTAGTGGTGGTGCTAAGTGTCCCCCCCCCTCCAATTTCCATGAATCTAGCTAAGAAGCCCTCCAATTTGGAATGAGGCTACTCTGGATTTCCCATGTGTAGATCAAAGGTATGAAATGCAAACTCCTGTACTCTTCTGCCGAAGGCTTCTTGAGTTCAAGGAAGTACTTCAGGCTCCATGGATGTTCATATGGTCCGCAGGAGTCCTCACTCATAACCCAAGTTCTTCTCCCAAGGTATCACCCACCCTCTGTAAGATTTGCTCTCCTTGGCACCTCACCTTTTTCTTCCCACTTCTGATGCAATACCATAGACAATATACAGTGAAAAATATATTTATTTAGGTACAAATGATGTGTTTCTTTCCAGTAGATGCCTATGCTATAAAAAAAACATACATTCATTGCAGGAGTTAATTATCCATTGGAAATGATGGGGCCCTAAAATTATACAACAAATTGCTGTCTCTCTCTATAAATCAGGGGTGTCCATCCTTGACAATTTTAAGATTTGTGGGCTTCAACTCCCATAATTCCCTAGCCAGCATGGGTTGGCTGGGGAATTCTGGGAGTTGGAAGTCCACAGGTCTTAAAAGTTGCCCAATGTTGGATACTCCTGATGTAACTGGAGCTGTCCCTTGTGCTCCCTTGTGCTACAATTTTTGTAAGGGGCCTTTTTTCCCCTCTATTTTTTAAAGATATGCATCAAAGCTGCTCAAATAACTTCAAGTTTTTTCCCCACAGAGATACCATTGTAGGCAACATTGTAGGTTCCTGATGAAATATGGTATAATGAAATAACATCAAGTTGTCCTATCTCTTTGACACAAGAATAATGCAGGCAGCTCGATCAGAACAGATGTTAATCCTCCCTCAAAGTACATTTGAAACCTGTGCCCACTTTTCTTTATCCAACCTACTTTTTACTCTATAAATAAAAGCTGTTAACAAGCCATCTGGTGGGCCAAAAGGCTGGGCGTTTTTAGGCTGCAATTCTATGCCCACTTAACTGGGATTAAAAATATGTCGAATTCTACAGGATTTACTTCTGGGTATACATTTTAGTATCACATTGACTGCTTTGGGAAAACATACTTAGCACGGTCAGCTAAATATCTAGCAGCTGTATTTACATTGCATGTTAAGTTTAGATAGCTTGGTTTTTAACTCATTTTCAGTGTGTTGTATGAACCCAGCCAGTTAAATGATTCAATGTAAGTCAACCCTGAAAAAAGATAAATCCAATCACCAAATTAATTATGGTGGTGAACCCATCTGCTGTTAAGCCTACTGTATATTTCCGAGAAGGAAGTATTATATGCTCAGGGAATAGACACACTTCATGGAAAACCTAACTTAATCAGGGAATGTGTTTTTGGTTTCATCCTAGCTTATATAATTTTCAATCAGGACAGCGTTTAATTATAATTAATTCCTATCCAGGATTTTCCCCTTCAGTCCTATTCTTCTGCCTTTAATAAAAACCTGACATGCAACCATTAAGAGATTTTTTTTTTTTTGAATGACATGGGTTATGTTTGCATGGACTAATCCATGGATAACATCACCATAGTCTATATCAACTTTTCCTAAAGTTGGCATTCTCCAGATAGGTAATAATCAGAAGTTTAAACTTTTTGAACACTGGTCACAATAACAGCAACTTATGTAATACCAATCATTTTCTAGAAACGATATTTTTCAGGGAATTGCCAATTAAACTTTTGCAGGACCTCTCTTTTCCCTCAATCAGCTTTTCCGGCTTTTACTTGCCCCACATGTGGAAAAGGAATACAGAGAACAATAAAATGCTATGCATCTGTAGAGTTGCAGTTGCTGTCTAAACTAGCACAATTATCTTGCTGAATGCAAAAATGAGCTAAATTTTAGACAACTCTCTCTTGTGTTTTTGGAATTGGTGTATGATGCAATTTCAACTGTTGGTGCTTGTGTCTTCAAATCATTGCTGATTCCTAGCAACCGCCTAGATGAGTCCCTGTAGTTTTCTTGGCAAGATTTAAGAAGTGGTTTTCCATTGTCTCTTTCCCAGGGCTGAGAGAGGGGGACTGGCCCATTTGCCTCCATGCCTAAGGCAGCACTGGAATTCACCGTCTCCCAGTTTGTAGCCTGGGGACCTTAACCACCATACCAAATTGGCTCTTATGCTGCTTAGACGGTACAAATGTCAGTTCTAAACTGATGGGTCTTCCCAACCGAAACTTAGTGAGGCTTTTCTCCAAAAGCATTTTTAGGATGGGCTATTCGTGTTTTGAAAAACATTTCAGTGTTCAGCTTCAAAGAAGCAGTGTAAATGTGTGTGTATGTGTATACACACCATAACCCAGCAGGCCTGCTAAATGAAAAGATCAGGGTGACAACATTTTCTGCATATCGTCTTTTCAGTTTAACACACTGCAGGAATTCAGAAGACCAATAAACTTGTATTGGAAGTGCAAAAAAAAAAAGCGTCCTAACCACTTAATTCTGCCCATGCACATACATTTCTCATGTATGTCCAGAAACCTATGAATGTCTAGCAGCACATAAGAGCCTGAAGGCATCATGTAAGCTACTCCTTGTTTTAAAAAAACACAGCTTTTTCTGGTCTTCCAGGCTACCTCCCATCGGTAGTTCTTCTCCCCGGATTCCCAGAGTCAAGCAACCTTCCCCAGTGGCCATGATGATTAGGGATTGAGAACTGATGCTGTCAGAGAAGGGTGGACTAAAAAGCCTTTTAAGAGACAAAGATCAAAGCAAGGCAACTGCTGTCCTGACTAAAAATGAGGATGACCTTATCAAACCAAGTCAGTGCACAATCTATCTTCTCCTGGCTGTTTCCAGCCTCTGCATCTCAGAAGCTGCAGCTAGGTAACTGCAAAGCTGGTGTGTGTGTGTGTGTAATCAATTTACTAAAATATTTTGTTTATGCCTGAACTAATTTTAGGGCATATGTTCCTTTTAAGTTTTTGATAGAATTACAAAATAAGGTTAACAATTGTGTGAACATGAACATTCCCAAACTCACCTAGCTTTTTTTTTTTTAAGTGATTACTGCTTTTGGAGACATCATCAATCCTCTGCATTAAAAATGTTAACTCAAGTACGGAATATTGCAAATATAGTTCAAATAATTTAACATATCAAGCCAGGTAGATGAACATTGGAATTCATGTCAGCTGGTAAGCATCTCTTCTACATAGAAAATTTAGATATAACAGGAATTTCAATCACAATATTATTTAAAAATAATGATATTGAAAAATAATTGGAAGGTTTCCCCCCCCCCTAAAATATATGCTCTGCATTAATTTCCAATACACATGATTAATTCTATAATTTATAGATCATAGGAAAACTATTGATGTCCCTGTACTCGTTCAGATATCACAGTAGGTTATAAAACATTTCTCCAAGCCCATCCGTTGGCTGAATTCACACACCACGCTTAACCGTGAGTCAACAAAACGCAACTGTGGTATTCATATAACGTGCCATCATGCCCAACTAACTAGATGCTGGCTTAATATGCTGGCTTGATGCGTAGCATAAGCCAAAGCTGGGGCTGAATCCCCATCTATCAAACCCGAGTTTAGCAAAGTCATAACAGGCTGGGCAGAAGCCAGTCGTGCGGGAGGCGGGCAGGTGAGCGGCGGCCACAGGTTAATGCGGCGAGAGTCACGAGCATCGAAGGGAGGAACAGCCGCCGCCGCCGCACGGTCCCCATTTCCAGCAGCCTCCCTTTTCCCCTTCCCGGTCGGGATCTCGTCCCGGGTTTTGCGCGCTACGTGTCAATCAATCATCAAATCAATCAGAACAGAGCCGGAAGGGACCTTTGAAGGTCTTCTAGTCCATCCCTGCCGGCTGCAGCCTTCCGGGGAGGCTCACGAAGCGGCGGCCCTGCTCTTCCGCTGCTCCGTCTCGCTCCGTTTCGGCGGGCTCGGAGCCGGCGCGCCTTGCAAACTCCTCCGGAACGGGGATTCCGGCGGCTCCGGGCCGCCCCCTCGCCTCATCCGGCAGGCCGCCCAAGGCACGCAGCTGCTGAGGGCCAGCGCCGAAGCCAGCAAGGCGGGCGGGCGGGCCTTCTTGTAGCGCCGCGCGGTCTTCTTCAGCCGCTGCCCGTGCGCCGTGAGGTGAAGCTCGGCTTGAGCCACGCCGCTGCCCAGGCGGCCGAAGGTCTCGGCTCGAGTGGCCATGCGCAGCTCGGCCTCGACGAAGACGCGGTGCAGGTGCTGGACGCGGCTCTCCAGCTCCGAGACCAGGTGGCGCCGGCCCTCCGCCTCCAGCAGCCGCCGCCGGGCTTCGGCCAGCTCCAGCGCGCCCCGCACCGCCGCGGGCAGCGAGGACGAGGCGGC
>JANHJO010007466.1:10568-32613 GCA_032468235.1 Pseudoxyrhopus heterurus | reverse complement strand
CCGACCTCAGAAGGATGGAAGGCTGAGTCAACCTTGGAGCTGGTGGGATTCGATCAGCCAAACGGCTGATCTGCAAGTCTGCAAAGTAGACTGCAGTACTGCTTCTAACCAGTGAGCCACAGCAGCTCCTTTTGTTACCCAATTGCCTTTATGCCTAAGGCAAGATTAGAACTCATAGCCTCCCTGTCTCTAGTCTGATGCCTTTAACCATTACATCAGAATGGTTCTCCATGCATATTGAGGATTGCTCATTTGAAGTCTCTCAGACTACAAATCCATAGCAACTGTATGCAGAGGGATGCTAGTCAACAGACTGGCTATTCACCAGACAATTTCAGGTGAGTGAGGACCATCATGCCTACTTTTCTTGCCACCCTTTTTAAAGCAAAACAAAACAAAATGAAATGAAATTGGCTGCAGAAGTCCTTGTAATTATAATGGTGAAAAATCTATTAAGGCTGCAACACACACACACACACAAACCTATTTTCCTAATGTCTCTGTGCCAAGACACTTCTAGACTCCCATACATTGAACACCAAAATCTGCAGAAGACACGTAAGTTGTAAGCACGCTCAGCCAACTCTATTTTCAACTCCTTCTTGGCCTTTAGCATTCGTAGTGCAGAGGTATAAAGAGTCACCAGATATGCTGAGTTATTAGGAACAACTGGGACTTTCAAACGTTCATTGCATATATTTACACGTCAGGATGAGAACTTCCTGTATGGAGACTGGCGGCACCAAATCAAATAAATAAATATCCCTTCACATATGAAGCATGATGGGTAAGAATAATTTTTCTTTGCAGTGAATGTTTTCTCAGATTGGAGATAAGCCCTGTAGAGGAATTCTGCTAGTTGTTGTTCCAACTACGTGTATACACTATTCCACTGTATGCTCAGTTGAATTTCATTAGGTCTTCTCACATAGCTGATTTCATAAACCAATTAATTGTACTCTTTGAATGTGTGATATGGCAATTAGAGTAGAGTGCCAAGGCTCCTTTCAGGGATGCCTATGCAGCAGCATTCACAATAAACTGTGGTGGCATCAAAATGACAACCCAAGGATGGTGATGTCCTCACTCAAATACTGTGATTAAATACTTCCATCTCACAGTCTGATGCAAGAATGTAGGTGGCAGAATTTATCATTCCCCCTTTCCCCACCCATGCACAGAGAAAAATACCATTTCATCCGACATTGGACAATACAAAAAAGCAAACCATTAAATAAATGCCCACAGGAGGTACCTGTGATTATTTTTGTGTTTTTCTCAATGTTTCTGTTTCTGCATACTGTTTCTCAGAGTTCCCCATGAACACAATAGGTCAGGGGTGTCAAACTCGATTTCATTGAGGACTTCATCAGGGTTGTGTTTAACCTTGGGGGTGGCATGGCCAGGGGCCAGGGCCAGCTTGACGTCACTCCTGTCAGGGATGCCTGTGGTGGCCTGACCGCTCTGTCAGCAAAAGCAGGCTCCTGAGCTCTATTTTTGGCTGCAAAGGCCTCCTGCAACCCTCTGCCATTGAAAACGGAACTCGGGAGGGTCACACACAGCCTTCCTGAACTCCATTTTCACTGGCAGAGGAACCACAGGCTGGTCCTTCACTGTTTCCAGGTCAACCCTGCAGGCCAGATCTAAGCACCCCACGGGCCGCATCTGGTCCTCAGGCCTTGATTCTGACAATAGGTAAACTACAAAGATCTACCCCAATGGCAAGCAATTAGAATGTTGGTATTAAATTATCTTCTAAAGTCAACATGAAAGCCAAAAAAAAAAAAATAGAGAGAAAATGGTTGGAAAATATTTTTTCAAACACATATTGATTTCATATTTGTAGACCTGATAATGATAAAAAGGACACTTAACTACAATTTCAATTTGAAGTGTTTTCTTTCTCATTTTTCAGAATGCAATCATGTTTCCAAATATGTTTTAATTTCTGGAAAGATAAATCTTTCCAGTACAGACAGCATCTTCTAGCATTTCTTTATTGCTTAAATTCCATCTAGCTTATCCAGTAATAAGTGGCTATTATTACTCCACTTGTCTATCGAATAATTTGTTACTAAAGTCATTTAATTAGTAGCCATGACTCAACAAGCAAAGAAAATAGCTAAGTGGGAAACGTATACTGGGCATGATCTTCTGTGTCTCAGAAAAGACTTTATTGGTGATTGCTAAATCAAGACAGGGTCCTGGGAAACACAGGCATATTCTGCTTCATAATATTTTCCTGCAGTGGAAAGGCTTTGTTTATAATAAGATTAGACCTTTGCTCAATTTAAAATCTTAACACCTGGAGGGCAATTTCATTAGTCAACATTCATTAGTCAAAATGGCCATTCATTAGTCAAGACGGCTGGCTATTAAGTGCTTTGTGGCTTATTTGGGAGTTTGCCAGATTTATTTCATCAATTCTCAACCAGTGGCTTTCCAGACATAAACACAGACACACACACATATATATTCATGCAATAAGGCTGTGATGCTTTAGATTCAATTCCAGAGATATCCTATGGATTGCAAGGGGTGAAACATAGGAGCAGCTTCTGAAAGCAACCACATCTTTCAGGCAGCTATTTTAAAGTTTGGGGACAGCTGTTCTCCTTGGCCCTGTAAGACCTGAAACATTTTTTTTTGTATTAAATAGAAAGCTCATAGCAATTCAACCTAACCTGTGGGGATACTTACGCATTTTAAACCTAAACAAGTGGAAGATTGTTTAATGTATCAATTTAACTGCTTTATTGATATGCTTTTCAATTTGTTTTGTTTTAGTTATTTGCATGCTGATTCTGTTTGATGAATTTAATATTACTATTGGAGAAACTAATTTAGCTTGTAAAAAGCAATGCAGAAATATGAAACAAGTTTATTAAGTTAAACAAAAATGTAGTCCTTCATAAAACTGCAACATCCTAAGGGTCTACATGAATATGATGAAACAATTGCTATATTTTCTGCACAAATTCAGATTCTTGTAAATGGAAACTAATGAACAAGGATAGCACCAGCATGATATTTCTGGGCCTTAGAAATATTAATCTCAGCAAACTCATAATACTCTTCATATGAGACAATTCCTATAGCTTGGACCATCTTATCTGGTTTAAATTAAAATTCAAGCTGGAAAAGATTGGGACACTTCTGTGCCTGCCTCTCCCCTCCCACTTTCTAATTTATCTTCTAGTTCATCCGGCAGCTGTACAATAAGATGAAGAGGTCTCCCTCCTTCCCTCCCCACCCATCCCATTTGATGTCAGGCTCATTGCCAGAGACTGAAACAACCTGTCTAGAGCAGCAGAAAACTCCACTCTTTAGCCAATGAGATCTCCCAAAGCAACTTTTCAGTCAAGGAATAGTCCCTGTTCTCAGGCTTACGATTTTAAAATATACAGGTCTCTTTCCTTGTATAGTGTAAGAGTGGAAAGAGAAGCAAATTCAGGTGCCCAGTTCTTAAAGGTATAGTTCCAAGCATGACTAGTCATGATAAAAACTTTTGTGTATGGGTGTTAGCTAGGGAATTGTCAGCTAAACCCATGAAGCTAATCTGCCAGAATAGACAAATATAGCAATAGCAATAGCACTGTATTTATATACCGCCTATCAGGGCTTGCAATTCTCTCTAAGCTGTTTACAATGTCAGCATATTGCCCCCAACAATCTGGGTACTCATTTTACCTACCTCGGAAGGCTGCGTCAAACTTGAGCCTGATGGGATTCGAACTGCTAAATTGCAGGCAGCTGGGAGCTGAATACTTAATTACAAAGTACAGCGTTTAGCCCGCTGCACCATTCAAGGCTCTTTTGAATGATCTCTTTGAGGGTCTGTATCCTGGCTACCAGTAATCTGCAGCTCTTTTTGATTCTGGGCCAATTGTAGCCCAAATGGGCAGATTGTATAGTGGTTCATAGTTGTACAGTACTGCTACTCAGAGCTGCCGGTTGAAAAATGATTGGATCCTGCCTTTACTTTTGCACAACTCAGGGCAGGAGTATAATGCTCCTACCTCCTATTTTTTCCCCCAGCACAACCCTGTGGGGTGGGCTGAGCTGAGAAAAAATGGCTAGCTAGTCCAATGTCACTTAGTCAGTTTTCCTGCCTAAGGGAGGACTAAAACTCACTGTCTCACCAATTTTAACTCCAGTACATTAAACAGGGTCTCCACAAGCGACCTGGGCAGGTGGGTCACTTCTATATGTTTTTTATGTTAAAATCTGTTCATCATGTAGGTTGAAATGTGAACTACTTACCCTTGAGTATGGTACTTTTGTTCCTTACAGCTTGTGAATACCTTTTTCAGTTTCCTGAGACGCAAAACTGATTTCTTTGTGGGGGGAGAAGAAGGCGCTGCTGAGAAGGTATATGATTTGGTTTATAAAGATATTTTTCTCTTTAAGGAAGATTGAAATATTTCCCATTGTGTGCTTTTAAATCTCCAATTTTTCTTTGTTTTTGTTGTATTGCAATTCCATCCCATTCAGTTGCTGGCTCTGGAAAGAAACTGGAGAGGCCACATTATGTTATGTCTGACCTTAATTGAGCAGGTTTATTTCAGAGTATGACAATAATAGATGTTTTGGGTTATTTTGTTTGGTTAAGCTTTGACCAAAGGCTGGTTGAAAAGCTAGCATGTCAAAAATGTATCAGTCTGACTCAGACACCCAAGGATCGATAATACAGTTTACTTTATTTGTTCTCTCCTGAAAAGTACTAAGTCCAATTCTTTAACAGTGGTTTGTTCCCAAAGAGCAGAGTTTCTCTAACCTAATTTTGTGAAATGTTCTGCATGATCCACTCTATTCCAAATCACTCTCTGTTTCACTAATAGAGTGATGCGGCAGTATGACACATCATTTTTTTTTATTTTAACAACTCTTCTATAAGTTTTCCAATGTTTTATGAACTTTTTTTTGGGGGGGGGAATAAATTGTAATCCATTCAGTATGAGTGAGCAGTTTAAGTAGAATATTTAATTTATAAAACTATTTAGATATTAAAAATATGCTCAAGGCATTTTATATATTTCTTCTAAATATTATAACTACTTACAAAGCCTTTCAAAAGTGGCTATTACGTTCCCTGAGGGATGTACAGTGTTGACTCATATCTTTTATCTTCAAAAGTTAATCAACGTCTGTTTCTAAAGGTGATACAGTATAGGAAATTGGAAAGTAATCCTTTCAGGTGTATATGTGTATAGTATTTAAATCTTGTAGAATTAAGTAAACCTATAGGTATCTTAGTCCAGCAGAAGTTAGGGAATAGAGGATACTTCCTCTATTATGCTACAATAGAAGAAGTATTTAGAACAGTGCTGTTTAAAATCTGTTTGCTCCTTAAATTAGTAAAATGAGTATTCCATGAAAAGAATAAAGCCACTAGAATCTAAACTCAGATTGTGTTGAATGAGGAAGCCAGCAATTCTAAGCTCTTCTATAAAAGGCTAAAATGTCCAATTGTTCACCACTTAAAGAGCATGCTTTTTCTGTCCTTTTTTTGCAAATTAGCAGCCGTAGACAAGGTCAGAAGTTGGCGTGCGTCTCCAACATGTCACCATCCAAAGGGCAAAATAGATTGTGTGTTACCAATTTCAGCACTTCTGTTCACGACCCTTGGCTGCTGCAGTAGCTGTGAAGGTCACCCATCAGTGGAAACCCTTGAAATTAAGCCAGTTGTGCAGTCAAATGATTGTGTCACTGCTTGGAGCAAATACACTATAGCCCTGACCCTCAGGACTTCTCTAAACTGTAGACAAAGGTGGCCCCTGTTCTTTCCTACCTTGGACTCTTTGGAAAGGAGCAGATCAGTTTTATTATTCTAAAAACTTTCAACAACTATAAGTTTCCTGTTACAGTCCTTTTTGGAGGAAAAACAAAATTTTAACAAGCAGTGAGCGTGAATCTTTGCCTTAAATAAACTTTACAGGTCTGACACCCTTAGCTCCCTGTAAAAACAAATTGGGGTGGGGGATAGTTTTACAATGTGGACTACAGTTTTAACTTTTTAAGTCTCAATCCTGATTTCCCTCATTAGAGGAATTGGGGAGGGGGAGCAGTCCTGAACGTTCTATCGTTTGAAAGAGGTCTCCCATTCGTTGTGTTTTTAATCTCTGCCAAGAAAACCGCATGGATGCAGTCCCCAACTATGGAGCCGGAATTGAGATCATTTTTACTGCTTGTGTAATTGAGAACGATCGTGCCCATTATACTACTTTTCTATTCTCTCACCTCAGTTAATCACAGAGACTTTCGGTCGGCACAACAAACTTGCTCTGAAAGACCAGAAAGAGAAGAAAGCTCGTCAAGAAGCAGAACAGCGGGAAAAAGCAGAACAAGCCGCCAAACTTGCCAAAGAAACTAAACAGGAAGACAGTGAGCCAAGGATTAAGGAGCTGACTGATGAGGAGGCAGAAAGGTTGCAACTGGAAATAGACCAGGTGTGAATCTGTTTCCCTCTATTGGTGGGGCATAATACAACTGCAGTATATTTGGAAACTCCCCTTTTTGATTTTTACGTGACCCATTCAGTGCTACCATTTGTATTGGATATGAGTGATGATGCGGATTACTGCTATTGCTAAGCTGCTTAAATGTGCATATCACAAATAAAAGAGGCTTATAGAGGTGCTACTCTTTTAAAACAGAACAAAGAGAAGAAAGAAAATGATGCAATAAATATACCAGTCAAGTCTGCTGAAAATCAAGTGGAATCTCCCGAATCCAGCAAGCAAGTAATGTATTTTTCAAGATTTTAGCTGCTGGCACAAAAGACGATTGGTGATCTGTTGGCTATTTCATTGCTTTAAGATGGTTGAAAATAAGGAAGATGTTAGCCAGAATACTGTAACTACAATATGAAATTCTAGCATTTATTGTAAAGTACATGCCAGAGGACGGACACACACACACACACAGGTTCCTTTGGGCAAAAGGACCTTTGTAGTGTAATTTTAAAACCTGGCTTAAGCAGACAAGACTTTTAAGAAAGTTAAATCCATACATGTAAAATAGCTGAATTGCCACCTTTATACACAATGCAGTAAACAGAAAATATCCTTCATTAAAAAGTTCTGAAACATATTTTATGTACATTCCTATGTTATATAAGGATACCGATGAAGAAGAGGAAGATGAGAAGGACAAAGGTAAACTTAAGCCAAACTCTGGAAATGGAGCAGACTTGCCAAACTACAGGTGGACACAAACTCTCTCTGAATTGGATGTAAGTTGTAGATTTTGAAGTACATGCTAAATTTTACGCAATAGTCTCTGCTTCTTATAAGGAAAATGAATCAGTGAAATATTTAATTGTGGTTCATGAATCTCTTTTGGATAATAAAGAAAAAAACATCTATTGGAATCCACAAATTAATGAATAGCTGCTTCACTTTCTTTTAGAATTGGCCATAGACTGCTATTCTGTGTCAGGAATAGAACAGTAAGCAGAACTATAATGAAATAGAATTTACCATCAGTGAAAAATTTCAATAACGAGTATATTTAGGCTAAAGAAGAGAAGGCTAAGGAGAGACATGGTAGTAGTTTTCTAGTGCTTGAAGGGCTGTCACAGGGAAGGATCCTCTGATGCTTGAGGGTAAGACAAGAACCAGGGGGTGGCAGCTTTACAGAGCAATATTGAAACTTGAAATGAGGAGGAATTCCCTGAACACAAGAAGTAATTAACAATGAAACAGTTTGTCTCGTGAATCATGGGTGCTTCATTGATGGGATTGTTCAGATAAAGCCATTTATCTGCATTGGTTTGAGGATTCCTGCCCTGGGCAGGAGGGTAGATAGACAACTTCCAAGGTCCCTTGCAATCCTAAGATTCTATTAATAGTGATCTGTATGTCTTCCCTGCCTGAGGTTTTCATGAAGTTTTCCCCTGTTCTCTTTTCCTGTTTTCTCTAGTTGGCCATCCCATTCAATGTGAGCTTCAAACTGAAGGGAAAAGATATGGTGGTTGATGTACAGAGGCGTCATCTGAAGGTGGGCTTAAAGGGCCATCCCCCCATGATTGATGGAGACCTATACAATGAGGTGAAAGTGGAGGAGAGCTCATGGCTGATTGAGGATGGAAAAATAGTCACAGTGCACTTGGAAAAGGTACAGAGCAAATGTTTCTGGATTTTAGTTAAAGGATGATTTTGCAAGAGTTCTCATATACATGCTGATTGCTTTATAGTTAATACTTCTTTAATAGGCATACCTAACACCCCAAGTAAGATGTATGCAGTAATATTGTGATGAGACAGACGAGTAGGATGCATTAGGATCCATAAATCACAAAAGTTACGTTCTTACTGCATATGCTACATCCAAAGAAGATGACATATTCTACATAATAATATTTCTCTTTTCACTGTAGATCAACAAGATGGAATGGTGGAATAAGTTAGTCCAAACAGACCCAGAGATTAACACCAAGAAAATTAACCCCGAGAATTCAAAAGTGAGTGGTTTTTTTTGTCAGGTTTTGTTTTAATTCAAAGAGTGTTGCTGACCATTTGTGGCCCATATTTCACTTCTGGAATGGATTGGTGGCCTTGGAGGATGTGGGTGTGACTCAGGCAGGCACACTCTTCACATGCACACAAGCTATCGGGGATCATTGCAGGGCAGAGAATTTTAACTCTGCCATCTCCTCCAACACCCCCACCCCTCCTGTGATTGCCATCGGAATTAGGAGTTATCCTAGCTGCTAACATGAACAAGGGCTAACATGATCCCTGCTGCTCACCTGCAACTTGGTACGGGTTAAAGTGGATCTGCAACCACAATTCAGAGGGTAGGCAACCATACACTGTCTTTACCCTCTTGTAATAGAAAAAATTAGGGTCATTGCATTTCACAGACTGTTGAAATATTTAATCGTTAGCAGCATGATGGAATCTGTTACTTTATTAAATTGTAATCACAGTCTGTTTCAGCAAATGGCAGCATCTGGTTGACCGTCCCAGGCAGGATTCCTTTGTGTTAGCCCTTTGAAGTAGGTCAGGGCAAGAAAAAAAAACACCATGGAAATTTCAGGAATTTTTATGTTTATGAAGTTTGAAAGCCAATATAACAGCTTAACAGCTCACTCATACCTCTTTCAAGGTCAGCTCTTAATTCCTTTACAGCTAGTACTTGGATGGGAAACTTTTCCAGGACATAGTTTCCAAACACCCAAGAAGAAAGGAGCAGCAAACTGTTTTGTTTTTTTTTAAACCACAACAACTGTACAATCTACTGTGTATTTTCCTAAGCAAGTCTTAGTTTCTTTTTTATATGCTGTTCCTGGCAAGCAAAGACTTCCTCCTACAAACGTTTAGATAAGTTTCAACTGCTGTCTTTCTGGAGTTCTTGTTCAGAGGCCTTGATGAACTGCTGATGCTGAATATACAGCAGTGAAAACCAAGGAGTAGAACAGAAGACAGTTTTGGTCGTGGAACCAAAGGAAAAAAAAACAGCCTTTCCTTGCTATGTGTACAAGTGTTATTAATGTGCCTTTTTATTAAGTGGTAGCTAGAAAGTGAGTGACAAATGTATCAAATTAATATGAATTCCTCTAATACATTTCTCTCAATTTCCAAGTTATCAGACTTGGATAGCGAAACACGCAGCATGGTTGAGAAAATGATGTATGATCAGCGGCAGAAATCAATGGGGCTTCCCACATCGGACGAGCAAAAGAAGCAGGACATACTGAAAAAGTGAGTAAGGCCAGTTTGACACTGTGAAGAAGGGAGCTTGTTTCCCAGCCTTGCCTCCTAATAGGGGGGAAAGGGGTTATGGCATTTATAAAGACAGCCCAGCAAGTAAGTGCTATGTAGAGACTACGAAGCCAGGCAGTACCATCTCGGCCTGAACTATGACGTGGTGTCTCTGCCTCTAATCTCCATGTGCCTCCAAGTCAGATAACACACTGCTCACTAGTCAATCATGCATTTTATTGTTTTATTGCCCTGCTTGTCAGAGATCTCAGTAGAAGCTTCTGTGAGTAATTCCCCTTTTAAGACCAGATAGGGTGATGCGTATCAAGTTGCAAGCGGGGTAACTAAAGGTCAAACGCTTTTCATCAGTCATTCTAAATAGCACGAGCAGAGAAAAGGGATAAAGCCAGAAGTGGGGGCAATTTCTGTCTCTTTCCCTGGCTAATCTCCATAGACACAGTGTCACAGCTTTGATATGAGGCCTTTTTCTAGTATCAGTAGCGGTGTATTCAAATAAGCAATGCTTTTCAGAAAATGTATAATTTTTGTTCTGGATGTTGCACTGCAGTTTAGCCTTGTCAGTCCACCAAGAGCTGTTTGCCTTCCTCCTTCCAAGCTCTCCACTGTATCTCTTCTTTGGGTCTTAATTCTTCCACTATGTGTGATATCATTAAGGGTGTTCTTAGTTAATAATTCAGCTACTTTACAGATTGGCTCATTAAGAAGTCTTGGAAAAGTGCCATTCAGCTCCAACGATATTCTTAATTTGTCTGTTAGCTCTAAAACTTTACCCTTTGCCCTTCTGCTGGGTAATGTTTTCAGATAGTGTGGAAAAAGTGACCCCATGAAGTAGTCACAGGTGTCCTCTCCCAGTAGGTCGGATAACAAAGTACCAGTAAATAAAACAATTTGGGTGGGGGGGAAATGGTGTGCTTTCAGGTGATCAGTGAAATCCATGTACTCTGAGCGTAGTAAGTTAGAGTCAGGGTAACTCCATGCCCTCGTTTCTATGTATCTTAGTGGAACAGTTAGGGGGCAAAGCCTTCCATATATTTCTATAAAATGGGAGCTTTATGTAATTGTATGAATCCAACAGTTACATAGACTTTAAGAATATAAAAGCAGTAAAAACATGAAAATAATACAAAGTATTAAACATGATCTAATACTGCGAACTGGCATTTGCTGAGATAATCGTAATGGGAAAAGGATGTCAAAAATAACTTTCTAAACAGTATGATTTCCAAAAAGTTCTAGTAAGAAATGTTCCTTCAAGTGATGCACAAACAAGAATATTTGCTTGCTTTGGAAAATTCATATTTGATATGGAGCTAATCGTTCCTAAGGGCAATATTTGACAGATTTATCATTGGTGATTTACAACTGTTGGATTCCATAATAGGACAGTTTTACTGATAGTGTGAAGGACAGAGCTGATGTGATTCTACATAAGTCATGGCCAGTAATGCCAAAGTGATTGCTTAGAAATTTGTTACCTTACAAAATGGCAATTTCTGTATTTTATTATTCTATAATATTATATTATTATAAATAATAATTAAATTATCTACTGTTGCTTTTACCTGGACTGGTCACTCCCTGTTTTTTTAAAAGTACTTTCCTTCCAGAGAATAGTGTTTGATTAAAAAAAGAAGAGTTGTGTCTGAAACTGGATTTCCCTTACTACCTAATATGTTTTGGGCATTATCCTTCTAAGGCAGGGGTGTCAAACTCGCGGCATCACATTGTCGTCACATGACGTATCGCAACTTTCCCCCCCTTCGCTAAACCGGGAGTGGGCATGGCCAGCGCATGACGCATCTGGCCTTTGGGCTGCGAGTTTGACCTGTTCTAAGATACCTTTGCTGAGACCCTGTTTCATATGCAGCAGCCAAACTACCTAACATCAACAATAGGAAACTTTCTTTCCAATTTAGTGCTGGGGGAGGGAACTGAGGTTGAAGGATATAGATGCTGGTATTCTTTATCTCTGTCAACTAATATTCATTTCTCTCTCTTTTGCAGGTTCATGGAACAGCATCCAGAAATGGATTTTTCCAAAGCAAAATTCAACTAGTACAATTCCCCCTATTTTTTTTCTCCTTTCCTGACAAACATTCAAATTGCAAACAGCAAGAAATACCTTTCCCTTTGGGATGATGCGAATACTCATATCACTCCATTTTGGGGTTAAAAAGTAGTTGTCCTGGTAACTCCATATAGTATACTGCTTAGACTTCTGGATTTTCAACAGTAGCTTCAGTTATCAGAAGGCAATATTTTAGGGAGATGAAGGATTTAAATAAATGGGAGCTGTATTAATAATTGCTTTCCCTTGGGCTTCTCTTAGTTTTGGAAAATCTGGGAAGGTATCATTTAAAAAAAAATTTTTTTTTTGAAAATATGAAGTTGATATTCATCCTTGATCATACTCCTGCTCCTAAATAAAGGGCTGGAAGTCCTACCTTCAAAATAACATCACTCTTTTATTGTTTCAAAAACTAAGCAACTACTATACAGATATAACTCTGTATAACAACAGGAAGTGGCTTCAGAATCAAAGCACTGACAGTCTTTAAATATTTTTGGCATGTTCCCTTTGAGCCATCACTCCAAGGTGTAGCGGTGCAAGAATGTGTGTTCTAGGTAGATACAGGTTGCTATTTAGAGGTTACAGGGAGGAGCAGCTTCATCACAGATCCGTGTTGATACTCATTACTATTTATTATCTTTAGAATTAACACTGCAATCATAAAGAGTGAAACCTGGAGTATATTTGTCCAGGATTGGCAAGAATACCAAGCTCTTTTAATAATGTGATATGCTGGTCTTTATTTTCGTTCCTGTCAATTTTATTGTCCTTCACTGTTTCCCCAAGCCATTTTGTAACTTACCTCAGAGCTTTGATGGGAATAGACTCAAAGGTTTGGGAAGCTACAAAATGCTTCATAGTTTCTGTTGCAGTATTGAGGTTGGGGAATTTCAAATCCAGTCCACATCCAAGGAAAATTAGGATGTGGTTATTATACCGTATCAATGATTCAGTTATGCTCATCTTGTCTCATGAATTGTGTTGACATGAGGAAATGAGATGCCAACAATAACTAAGGCTCTTCTGGTGTTAAAGAGAATGAAATGAAGCAGAGTCAGGTCTCTGGCCTGCTGAAAATGAGCTGTCCACCTTGTCAGATCTGTTCTTTTCAGAATTTGGACATGTCAATCAAGAACATTCTGTTCTGTTTTGTTGCTTACAAATAGCTCATATTCTGCACGCGCGATTTAAAAGGTGATGCTTTCATGCATTGTCAAACTCATGATTATCAGTACCCAGGAACAAGCTATCCAAGACGATTAGCAACTCTAAATAAACTCTTCTGTATCTTTCTGCTCTCTTCAGTTAATATGTTTGTCGGTTGTTTGACTACACTGAAGAACATGAACAACAATGGAATATAAGGCCACTTCCAGAATGCTAGATAGCTCCAGCAATGTGTGCATAAACCGGAGGAGATGCATACACTTTGGGTTTCCCAGAGTAATGTCTTTTGGAAGTTTTGGGAGTAGAGATCCCAGCATTCCAAGCCTCCATGGCTCATGGCTGGGAGTTCTGAACCTTGCAGTTGTACCACATCTGGAGGATTGAAAACATTGGAAAAAATAGTTGATTTCCATCAGCTCTAGACTATCCGATGTTTCAAACACTTGAGTGTTTCTTCCCTGCTAGAAACTACCTGTTGTTACTTCCTTCTTGGGCTGTGCAGACCAATGACCCAAGGCCTTACTTGATTCATTGGCATGTCAACTGATGTGGTGTGCATGCTCCAAATCCCCCTTTTCTCTTGAATCTGGATTGCCATACAGCCTTATTTTCTGCCATGGGGCAATGGTGTTGATTGCCTCTGTACACGTGTATTCTTGTCATCTGCTCAGCTTTAGACCACCCTAGCCAGCTTTCCCCAGCATGGTAATGTGTATAAATTCTACATGTAGAAAAACAGATTGTGGATCATTAGATTCTCCTATGGAAGCATTGTCCACTTGTTTGATGTCTTGCAAGGGAACCAACTAAAAAGGGGAAGGGAAAACCTCCCTGTAACTTTGCCTCCGCTCCACCCAATTAAGTTTGGAAATGCCATCACTGAGAAAACATAAGTAAGGCTTAAAACAATTTGGCAACTACTGCTCTGGACTTACTGGAGCCTCTGTTCAACCTGAATTTGTATTAAATAGAAAACTACCGTAGCATGCCATACATTTCCATTATTTCTCCGAATAAGACAACTACACCACACTTCTAGGCATGGTGAGCATTTTTTTGTCCCTTGCCTCTTCATTATTAGCCAAGAGCAGCTGTCTGAGTTAAACAATCTTTAGATTACATGACTTCCAGGTTGCTTATTCCAAGGCTAAAACTTTATGAACTGTTTGCATAGGACTCTCTTTGTTGGACTTGGTGTGTGTGTGTTATGTGAACTCCTTGGCAGTGACCCCTATCATTTCCTGAAACCTGATTACAGACTGGAGCCTTGGTGCCATGGTACAGGCTGGGTTAATGACTTTGTTTATACTGATACCAGCGATCCCGTTAAGGTCCAAGTCTTCTGGCACCTTCATTGAGAAAATGGTCCTCTGAGCCACGTGGAGACCTCACTGCATTCTAGCCAATCAGCCCAGGGCAGCCCTTGTTTTTCAATGAACTGCTGCAGCTCAGCAGCGGGAGGTCAAGGCTGCTGGAAGTGGGTGGATTTATTCGCCCATTCAGGAGCCTTATAAGCAGAGATGAAAGCAGCCAAGGAGAGGACGAAAGAAGCGGCAGAGTAACGAGAGCTGTAGCTCTGAAGGGGTTGGACGCTTGCCGAAGCAGCAGGCGGAAGGAAAGCGTTCAACTTTGATTGTACTGAGTGAGTCAGCTTGGCTCTCGCATGAAGATGGAGTGTGAGAAGTGTCCTTGTCATCACGAGAACGGTGGGAATGCCATTCTCTACACCCTGCTAAGTGAGAACTTGACTCCCCACAAGGGAAGCCGTGGCTCTTCCCAACAACGCTGCTTGTGTCACAAGCGCCGCACCGTTTGCCTTCAGACCCCACAAGCTACCTGCCAGGCAGCTTCTGACGTCTTGGTGAAGACCATCAGCTTCATGAAGAACCTGCCTTCTTTCCAGCTCCTGCCTTGGGAAGACCAGCTCTTGCTGCTGGACAGCTGCTGGGCTCCCCTTTTCCTTCTGGGCTTGGTGCAGGAGATGGTGACCTTTGAGGTTACGGAAACCCCCGTCCCCAGCATGCTGGAGAGGATCCTTCTTGACGGCCAGTGCAAGAGGCAGGAGTTGCAGCGGGTGCAGCCCACCTTGGCCAGCGTGCAGCGCCTCCAGTGCTGCTTAAACTCTTTCTGGAGCCTAGACTTGAGTCCTAAAGAATATGCCTATCTGAAAGGCGCAATTCTGTTCAACCCAGGTAAGTGCCATGTCCCCCGTGCATGGAAGGTCATCAGAGGGCCACACACCACGCACTTGTTTTTTCCTCATAACTGATGGGAAAACAAGCAATATTTTCCCATAGACTCTCAGCCTTGGCTAGTTTCATTCCTTTTAGTGAGTCAAACAGAAAATTAAGGGAAGAGCATCATAAATTATGCTGCTGAGCTTTTTGTTATCCAAAGATTAAATTTTATATAACCAAAGCAGCATCAAGTTTTGCCATTAGAACAGTAATCCACTCAAGATCACTTTGGATAGTGAGATGGGCAGCGTATAAATTTAATAAACAGTATAAATTCAAGAAATGAATTGCCAATTCTCTGCTACAAAGATACATAGCAATACCCACCTTAAAAAACACAGAAAAGAAACTACAAAGTATCTTGAAACTGCTCATCAAGACAGAGTAATTCACTGATTTGTAAATCAATGAATTTGTGGTGTCAGATCGTTGAGGATGGGGAGCTTTTTGTGGACAAAAGCGCACTCTGCTTTATTAAAATATGTGCAAACTTATAGTAAGGCAAGAACTTAGGAGAAGGAATTTTTCTTGTGGATAAAGGAAACTGCTTTTTAATTCTGTGTTCAGCAGTGATAGTATTAATAAAATACTTGATTACATCAGGAACATCTTTTTATAGGATTAGATTTTTTTAATATAAAATTAATAAAGCTGCAGTTTTCACGATCTCATTTAAAAGCGGTATTTAGTATTTTCGAGAAACAGCCCAAATAAACCACCTTTACCTAGGAGGTTCCGTACAATAGTTTGGTGTCTCCTTTTCATAGTATGGTGGAAATTCTGAGGCAGCCTTATAGAATCAGTTTTCTAAGAAACCAAGTACTGTATTAGATACTAGATATGAAAATCTGTGAGCATTTTTCAAGGGGATATAGATAGAAGGGTACAGAATGCAACAGTTCACGGCATCTACCACAAAAAAAATGCAGCCTCCCAACCCTTTTAGATGTCAGCTTCAGAAATCTGCAGTATTTTTTTTTTTAATTTTAGGAATAAACTTTTCATTCTGTCCACCCACTGAATGGCAAATCATAGTCATCAGCAATTTCCAACTTGAACCCAGATATCACCAATCAAGCAAACTCATTAATGGACATTTGTATTTATTGCTGTGGTATTCTGTACCTCCAATTGAAAAGACTGAGGTGGCAAATAGCATTCTCTGCCTTCAAGCTCACTTTCTTCACAATATCCCTTGCAGACTGGTTACCCTGAGACAATATGAACAGGCAATACCATCTCATGAACTTCATGACTAAAATTAGAGGTGCTAGAACCTCTCCCAGATGGGCACCTGATCCTTCTGGACTGCAACTTCCCTTCAGTACAGGAAGATCTATCATTCCTAGAATTATAAGCACTTCTATTTAATTTGAATCCAGTTTTGGTTTATTTAGTTTATCCTTAATTGTTTATCCATCTATAGGCATTTTTTAGGAGAACCCTAAACCCTAAAATGGAAATATTAATAGGAGTCACACAACCACCTGTAATAATTGATCAATGTGCAATGGCTTCATAGTGATTTTAAAAAGCAAGCGGACCATGACAGAACTCTGATAGGTTTAATATAAAAACTTATATTTTGTGGGGCCCCTTCTTTCAAATGTCCCTATCAAATAACTGTTTGCAGGATACTGTTTCTTCCTGAATAGATCTTTTTTTTTCTGGGAAGGAAGGAGAATAGAGAAATTGAAAAGAATTATAAGTTGGAGGATAATATCAGCTGCGCCTCTCATAGAAAAGGTTCAGGAATAAATAATGAGGAATAAATAATCCAACTGAACTCACTCTAATGGGTTAACTTTGCATAATTTAATCTTCTATCACAGGCAAATGAAGGAAACCAGTTTGCCTTTTCAAGGATTCTGTGATTAATTTCAGATTCTCTCTCTCTCTCTCTCCCCCCCCCCCTTCCAGACATTCCAGGTCTCCGGGCTTCCTTGTACATTGAGAGCCTCCAGCGAGAAGCTCAGCAAGCACTCCAACAAATCCTAGTGCTTCTCCACTTAGAAGATCAAGGTCGATTTGCCCGAGTCCTGCTGAGTTCCTCTTCCTTGAAATCTATTCCCCCAAGTCTCCTTACAGATCTTTTCTTTGAACCCATCATTGGAAAGACAGACATTCTTGAGCTTTTAATAGAAATGCTGCTGACGAAATAGTTTAAGTAACCCTAACATCCTCGTGCTGTTGGGTCAGGCAACCCCTACTTGGCTTGGTATTCGATTCCAAGAGAATGCACAATTAATTTTGGAATCCACGACGGACAAAGCATAACATCTTAGCAGACACTCTGCAGACAAAGAAGGTGCTAGTGGATGAACTCATATTTTCTTCCTGAACAATGCAAGAATGCAACATGCACCCAAGCCCTGTGAAGTATTTATTGTACTTGCAACAAGGTGTTTGGAGTAGGTAATTCCTATGCTAGCATAGCAGCGTTCGTAGCAAATGTATTGGCACCATAAAACTCTGCCAAGTCCTCGGTGCTCGGTGTCATTAGTTGTAGTTATGGAATAAAAGCCCTGACTGGACCAATCTTGTTCAAACATGCCTGCAGCTCCAAAGTGAGGCATACAGTATTGATTTTTTTTTACTTCATTTATATTGGCTTCAGTTTCAAAGTTCAATTTCTGTAGGAATGTCTTGCCTACAGAAAGACTCCAGGGAATTGACATTGACTGGGACATAACCCACAGCCTCCCTTCCAAAATACAATCCCAGGATTTCCTAGTAAAAAAGAGCTAGGAGGTCTTTCAGAATACAACCGACCCGGTTCCTAAAAAAAAGGATATGCATATAAATGCAACTCATTTTTCTAAACAATTTTTAAGATAAGAATATTTACTTGCATAATCATACATTCCAATCTTCAAGTGCAAATACTTTGCTTTAAGGTATCCTGACTTTTGTATAGATTTGTGCATTGAGAAAAGCTAAGGTCAGAAAATGTCAATTTCCTTTATTCATTATTTTCCTGCTTGACTGGGGTTTCTTTTCCCGCCAGCTTGCTTTGCATAGATTGCCTAAAGCAGCTGCTTTTCCAGTTTATAGTGCTGTTCTATGCTGGTTTATGCCCTCTTTGCACAAATTTCCAATGTTAGTATTTTGTGAGCAGGGGCTTCTTTTGATTTGTACGTAGTAAGAAAGTTAAGTTATTGTTTTTTAAAGAAAAAATAAAAGCATTCACAGTTTGTTCCGTGACTATTTATTCAACTATGTTGAAAGGATATATATATCTACCTTCCAACTTCACATGATGTCCTTCATTCAAAGATTGTCCTAAGCCAAAATCAAGACGTACGTGTCTAGTTCCGGATATCAACGGGCATTATTTCAGTAGGTTTTGAAGCGGAGGCCAGTCGTACAGCGAACAGGTCCTATGATGAAAGTCAGAGAGTGAGACTATGCCTATTCTGAAGGAGAGAAGGTTGATGGGAACATAATCTTGGGATACTTGACCTGTCATAAGAAGGTCAAGATTTCTTCTCAGCTTTCTCAAAGGGCAGAAATCTATGGAGGAATGTTAGAAAGCAGTTTGACTACCCTTGAGGTGGTGCCTCTTATTGGCTGGAAGTCTTTCAGGATAGTTAGACATCTTGGATGGAGAATTTTCTATTTCTACGGTAGGTTTCTAAGAAATGGGCCCCAGAGCCCAATTTATAATAGTTTCTATATTGTACCAAACTTTATTTCTTTAATAAAACTCCAGATGGCTGAACTAAGGATTCTTCCACACATTAGCCTAAAGCTGCTTATCTTCCATGCAGAAACTGGCTGGAATTGAAGGTGGCTTAAGAAATTGCTGCTGGATTTCAACCCCTTGGCATTGAGGGGAGGCAACAGTTCTGTCCAGACAGACATTACCATACCTGCCAATTGGTGGGATTCCTATGCTTCTTTACCCCTTAATCAACATATGCCAGGAAAGTAAGCACCAATCTCTATTCTTTCTGAGAGCAACTCTTGGAGAAGTAGTAGTTTCCATTGATGGTCCTTTCTCATAAGCCTCCTCTGTGAAATTCGATTTATATTTGGCACTTGCCCATCCAACAAATCCACTTGGGATTTGGTGGGGTGAGGGAACAAAAATGTACCATGGTATTATTCCTCCTGTCAGGTGGACTAATTAAGGAAACTGGCAAAACTCTTTGTCAGTTTCACCTGGCTTAAAAAAAAAATAGTCCATTGTGAAGAAAAAAAGTCCAATCTTCATTACAGGTAGTCTTCAACTTACAACAGTTCATTTAGTGATCATTCGAAATTACTATGGCACTGAAAAGTGACTTATGACCATTTTTCACATGGCCATTGCAACATCCTCACAGTCATATGATCAATATTCAGATGTTTGGCAACTGACTTATAATTATGATGGTTGCAGTACCTGGGGTCATGTAATCACCATTTGCAACTTTCCGATAAGCAAAGTTAATTGGGAAGTCTCATTTATTTAACAACCATGTTACTAACATTTAACAACTGTAGTGATTCAGTTAACAACGATGGCAAGAAAGGTCATAAAATGGGGCAAAATTCACTTTACAAATGTCTCCTACCAACAGAAATGTTGGGCTCCATTTGGTTGTAAGTATTGCTTGCCTGAATAATTGCAACACCCATCTGACGAGTAGCTACTATTGGAAAAAATGTCCATCTGGGTTCAGCTCCAAGTGGGGAAGAAAGACACTGGAAACATGGTGACTGCTTGGAAAGATGGTTTAATGGTGGACAGGACCACATGCCTTGGAGCTCCTGGGCAGAAAAGGGAAGAGATGCTGAGCGTCCCTTGGTTTTATACCCTCTCTGGGGCCCTGCCTTAGGAGTTACCTGTTCTTGTACAAGAAATGTATCCCATTGACTGTCAGACTCCCAAGGGGCAGGGGTCTTAGCAGAAATGTGTATCCAAGATAACAGAAGGAGCCCCTGTAATGCTAAGTCTAACCAGGGACACCTTCTTCTGCCCAGATGTAGCCCCCAGTTCTGCACAATAACCAATAGGAATGCAGACCTTTCCCAGAAGAGGTCAGAGCTTGAGCGTCTTAATGGCCAAGTAATACATCTCTCAGTCCAAAAATTGCAGTGCATTCAATATATGTTATTCCAAGAAACTATGTATATAGCATGTTGTCTAAATCAGTTTTTCTCAATTCAGCAAATTTAAGAGAAATTCAAGTCTCAGAATTCCCAGCCAGTAAGGGTTGCTGAAGTTGAGTAACACTAGTCTAAATTCAGTTGCTAAGTGAATACTTCCCCATCTCTGAATTCCCTCCTCTGACATTTCTGTAAGAAAAGCCTGGTTTAGTCCCTGGAGAAGAGCCTAATGCTGCGAGCGATGGAGGGCAAGAGAAGAAGGGGACGACAGAGAATGAGGTGGCTGATGGAGTCACTGAAGCAGTCGATGCGAGGAGCTTAAATGGACTCCGGGGGATGGCAGAGAACAGGAAGGCCTGGAGGAGAGGAAGATCCATGAGTCGCGATGGGTCGGACACGACTTCGCAACTAACAACAACATTGAGCGTCACAAACTCAGAGGAGCTAAAGGTCGAGTTTTCTGTAAATCAGAAGTAAGTTTTCAACCAAAAAACACAACATAACATTGTTGTATTTTTTTTCTATGGACTTTTCTGTACGTTGGCCTTGATCTTATCTCTATGGCCAAGACCTAGAATCCGTTTCCATTCAGTGGTGACGCCATCAATGCGCGTCCCGCGCGAGGTCACATGACGCATCCCAGGCTTTGCAAGATGGCGGACGAAGTTCCGGCTTCTTCCTCCCCGGAGCGCGGCGACCGCTATTGCCTGGTGAGCTGCGTTCCCGCCCAGCTCCGCTCTGCCGATCTCCGCTCCTACTTCAGCCAGTTCATCGAAGCCGGCGGCTTCCTTTGCTTCCATTATCGGCATCGCCCTGAGCGGGAGGAGCAGCTGGGCGGCCCTTCAAGGCCAGGAGGGCGGACCTGCTGCTGCCTGGTGGCGGTGAAGCCCGGGTGGTCTCTCCGCTTGGTTCGCATGTATTCAGGCAAACGGTGGATCGACGCGCAGGGGGAGACGCTGCCTGGGCGGTGCGTCATACGAAGAGTCCGGATTTCCCCAGACAGAGGTATTCAAAGAGACCGAAGGGATGGATGCCCGTCCTAGGTTCTGCAACAAATGTCGCATCAGAAGCGGGTTTCATGATACCGTTTCTCCGTTTTGCGTCTAGAACGGGGATTCCCAAACTGCGAGGGGTGTGCAAAGCTTTTAGTTAATAATACACTTTTTGCAGAGTTTCGTTGTATTGTTTTCAGTGTTCGTTTGTGTCAGTTCGGGATTGGGTTTTTATGGGAGGTGTGTACATTATTACACTAAAGGGAGGTGTGGTGACACACAACGTTTAGGAACCACTGGTCTAGAAGAAAAGAATAGGAAGAGAATTTAAGGATTGGAGGAATTGTCTACGCTTGGTTACATCTTCCATCCCATCACACCTCACAGGACAGGCAGTTATGGTTCCCATCTGTTAAGGAATGTCACCTGATGGGACCAAGGAAGAGAGCCTTTCCTTTTCCTGGCATATGCTCTTTGGGGCATCATTACCTGGAACTTAAATTGGCCTGACTCTTCTGGCTTTCACAAAGGGCCTGAAAGCTTGACTTTGCTGTCATGGATGGGGATCCGGCAATGGTGATGTGAAACCTGTTAGATGACTACATTGTTAGTAAATTGGATTACAGCCTTGCAGATTATCTTTTTGGTTTTAATAGTTTTAGTGTTTGTAATGTGTTTGATGGTGCTGGAGAAGACTCTTGCGAGTCCCTTGGACTGCAAGGCGAACAAACCGGTCAGTCCTAGAAGAGATCAATC